>CM060117.1:29871030-30081030 GCA_030522415.1 Channallabes apus
ATGGTCTTTTGAGTGAGCACTTTGTAAAATGTTTGTCATCAATATTTATATTAAAGTTATTTTAGGTGCAAAGGAAGAAAAAAAAAAATACTTAACTCACCACCATGAGTAAATCATGATTTATGGTATAAATTCGTTACATGCTCATTCATACACTTAGCCTTTCCGCTGCGGTGCCAGGCTTAAATTACTAATTGATCTCGAACACTACCGATTCAATATTGTGGCACTAAAGCATTCGTTTTTATTTACAGAGTCATTACACAACCATTCATCACCATGTTAGAAGAAAACTCTCCATGTGTGTCGTTTACACCTTTACATGTACACAATACGGAGCACTCGAAGCTCGTACGACACATACACCCGGACACAGACCACGCCTTACACGCGCCTGTGGTGAATTTAAGCGAAACCTGATGCCTGAATAATGCGTGCGCAGGGAAATATCCAGGAATTAATTAATCATTTTAATTTGAGGTAAGGCGAGGCATAGCATAACCATAAAGCAAAAGGATGAGGAGCGGCATTAATCAGGGGCACGTGAGGGATGCAGGCAGTCTGTCACGGGCCTCTTAAATGAGACCATCAATCAGGCCACGGGAAGCCGCCGCTGCCAGACAGCCGCCAATAATTAGCCATCATGCTTTACATGTGGCAGACGCGGGGGGAGCTCGCACGCTCTGAAACCTCAGAGAGGCTAAGCGGACCACCACAGACTGATGTTATAAATGAGACGCGCGTGGAGAGGTCAGAGCCAAGCCGAATAACAGTTAGTCTTGCGTACAATGAGGCGACGGGAGAGCAGAGGTAGTAAAGAAAGAAAAAGAGAGAGAGAGAGAGAGAGAGAGAGAGAGAGAGAGAGAATCAAGTGCTGTGAATCCCTTTACCTGAGTGACTGTCTGTTCTGTCAGAGGTACGTCATCACCCTGGAGGAGGAGAAAGTAAAATGAGTGATTGCATTCAGCGTCACTTACTCATACTTCACATAACGTCCATGAGTGTTTTTTTTTTTTTTTTTTTGGGGGGGGGGGGGGGGGGGGGTTCCATATTTTTCTTTGTGTGAAGAAACTGCATGTAGCTAGCAAGATCATAGACATATTTAAGCAGACTGACTACAGCTGTGTGTGTTAAACTGGTTCCTTACATAGCATAATCTTAATCTTTGCAGGACGATAGCATAATAAAAACAATGCCAGGTCAGGTTAAAGATTTATGCATCAGACTAAAAGGCACAAAAGAACAACATGATTTTTTAAAGTCATTTTTGGCAACGTCAAAACACCAGACACAAAATGCCTGGCCAAATAAAAAGTCCCATGCTTGATTATTTCATTCAAACAACCTTAGCTTTGATTACACACTGTGGTGGCCAGTTCATGTGTCAAAATGATTCCTCACGCTCCCAGAACTACACTTTCACAATTTGAGTCCTGGAGTATACCTGTGCCATCAGATACTGGTCTTTCAGTAAATTGAGATGGTCAGCTGACTTAATTTTATTGCCCATAACACTGCTGCTTTATTTGATTTACATTTTTTTCCCCCCAGATTTTCTCCCTAATTTAGTCGTGTCCAATTCCTCCCCGTCACTATTCAATTAAATTTGTATAGCACTTTTAACAAGTGTCATTGTCGCAAAGCAGCTTTACACAATACAAAGAATTATTAAATTTGCATGGAACGTGAATGTGTATGAATCAATATGGTCATTAGTCCCTGTTGAGCAAGCCGAGGGCGACAGTGGCAAGGAAAAACTCCCTAGGAGGCTCCCACATTAAGGGTACTACTACCACTCAGTTGGGAGGGCCAAAAACTATCACGCGTTTCCTCCATTATTAAACATAGCCCTGATCATCGCATGGATGCCCCGTGTGTCTCTTTAGGATGCGCCTGGTGTCTGGGGAAGATTCTATCTACTTAGATGACGGTTCTGGCCTCGACTGGTGTTGTCAGCTGTTTCTCTGAGGACTTGACAATTCGATAGTTCAGGACTGGAACTTTCTACAAGTCTATCGGAGTCTCGAATAACTACTGGACTCCATTTTACATCAACTATTATAACATCAATTAACATCAACTATTATAGCTGAACCTAACACTTAACACTGTATAAATGCAGATCATTTCCTGCTATCTGTTTCACCCAGATGAGGATGGGTTCCCTGTTGAGTCTGGTTCCTCTCAAGGTTTCTTCCTATCACCATCTCAGGGAGTTTTTCCTTGCCGCTGTCGCCCTCGGGCTTGCTCGCCAGGGAATATCTGAACATTTTGATTCATACACATTCACATTCCATACAACTTAAATAATTCTTTTGATTGTGTAAAGCTGTTTTGAGACAATGTCAATTGTTAAAAACGCTTTACAAATAAAACTGAATTGATTTCTAATGTCTATTTTTTAACGTTAGTGACATTTTTTATGATCACATTTCTGCCACAAAGATGACAGTTCAGCTCCACTGACGCAGGATAATAATTTGACCCTTTTGAAACAAGTCACATCAATGACTAGTCATAGTACTTTAGTCACCATTTAGATATACATCTAGCTATTATACATGACTACATGTAGGAACCAAATCTACAGTGTAAAGGTGTGTAACAGTGTTCGATAGATTACCCTCAGGGCCACTCGGTGTACAACCTGCTGGGGGTCACTCTCCAGGATAACACTGTGGGGGAAGCAGAGATGAGTTGTGATCCACAAAACTCTCCAGAGAAATTACTATTACATGTCGCATTTATAAGAGATAAAGAGATTCAATTACATATCGCATTTTTTTCAATTACATATCGCACACATTGACAGGCAGCACATCGTCCTATTGGGTAGGAGGACGAATTATTTGATGTTTTAAGTTTAACAAAATCTGGAGAAAAAGTAACACCAAATCGGCACCTATGTATCGCGATATTATTTCCCTGGTGATTCCCACTCTTAATATCTATGCTAGTCGTGCTATATGTTAAAGCACCTTTAATTCAAGATTCAAGATTCAAAGAACTTTATTAATCCCAAAGGGAAATTGCTTATGCTCGGTTACAGGTGCTCACAGTTGTTAACTAAGGAAGGTAATAAATAATAATACAAAAAAAAAAAATGGGTAAGTATTAGTGTCCTGTTGTATACCAGTCAGTGAAAAAATCCACATACATGTGTGTATGAGTTACAGAGAAGAGTTGTAAAGTTTTATGGCCGTTGGAAGAAAGGATCTCCTGTGACGCTCAGTGGAACACTTGATAGTAATCAGTCTCTGGCTGAAAATACTCACTATAAAATATCGACTAACAAAGGACAAACAACATAATAAAAATATATATATATACAAACCGTATTCCAAAAAAGTTGGGACACTAAAATTGTGAATAAAACCTGAATGCAATGATGTGGAGATGGCAAATGTCAATATTTTATTCAGAATAGAACATAGATGACAGATCAAAAGTTTAATCCGAGAAAATGTATCATTTTAAAGGAAAAATATGTTGATTCCAAATTTCACGGTGTCAGCAAATCCCAAAAAAGTTGGGACAAGTAGCAATAAGAGGCTGGAAAAAGTAAATTTGAGCATAACGAAGAGCTGGAAGACCAATTAACAGTAATGAGGTTAATTGTCAACATGATTGGGTATAAAAAGAGCTTCTCAGAGTGGCAGTGTCTCTCAGAAGCCAAGATGGGTAGAGGATCACCAATTCCCACAATGTTGCGCAGAAAGATAGTGGAGCAATATCAGAAAGGTGTTACCCAGCGAAAAATTGCAAAGACTTTGCAGTCATCATCATCAACTGTGCATAATATCACCCGAAGATTCAGAGAATCTGGAACAATCTCTGTGCGTAAGGGTCAAGGGCGTAAAACCATACTGGATGCCCGTGATCTCCGGACCCTTAAACGACACTGCACCACAAACAGGAATGCTACTGTAAAGGAAATCACAGAATGGGCTCAGGAATACTTCCAGAAACCATTGTCAGTGAACACAATCCACCGTGCCATCCGCCGTCGCCAGCTGAAACTCTACAGTGCAAAGAAGAAGCCATTTCTAATCAAGATCCACAAGCACAGGCATTTTCATTGGGCCAGGGATCATTTAAAATGGAGTGTGGCAAAATGGAAGACTGTTCTGTGGTCAGACGAGTCACGATTCGAAGTTCTTGTTGGAAATGTGGGACGCCATGTCATCCGGACCAAAGAGGACAAGGACAACCCAAGTTGTTATCAACGCTCAGTTCAGAAGCCTGCATCTCTGATGGTATGGGGTTGCATGAGTGCGTGTGGCATGGGCAGCTTGCATGTCTGGAAAGGCACCATCAATGCAGAAAAATATATTCAGGTTCTAGAACAACATATGCTCCCATCCGGACGTCATCTCTTTCAGGGAAGACCCTGCATTTTTCAACAAGATAATGCCAGACCACATTCTGCATCAATCACAACATCATGGCTGCGTAGGAGAAGGATCCGGGTACTGAAATGGCCAGTCTGCAGTCCAGATCTTTCAACTATAGAGAACATTTGGCGCATCATAAAGAGGAAGGTGCGACAAAGAAGGCCCAAGACGATTGAACAGTTAGAGGCCTGTATTAGACAAGAATGGGAGAGCATTCCTATTTCTAAACTTGAGAAACTGGTCTCCTCGGTCCCCAGACGTCTGTTGAGTGTTGTAAGAAGAAGGGGAGATGCCACACAGTGGTGAAAATGGCCTTGTCCCAACTTTTTTGGGATTTGTTGACATGACATTTTGATTCACCATATTTTTCCCTTAAAATGATACATTTTCTCAGTTTAAACTTTTGTTCCGTGATTTATGTTCTATTCTGAATAAAATATTGACATTTTTTCTTCACAATTTGTTTAGTGTACCAACTTTTTTGGAATCCGGTTTGTATAATAAAAAAGTAATTATATACTACTTAAAAATATAAACTGATATTAAAGTACTTTAGTTGCAAATATTTTCTAGTACAAAAGAATTTAATTGTATTTATTTAAAATTGCAATAGCTTTTTCCACTATTCCTTTTCAAAATTATTTCCACAAGAAATATATTTTTTTTAAGTATTTCTTTTAATAAAAAAATTTATGATATTTCGCTCGAATAACAATATTCATTTATTAATTTAAACAAAAAAGTATTCTCTTGAACCTAAGTAGAGCTTTGTTAACTATTTTTATCAGTTCATGACTTTATATTGTTAATTTTTTTCCAATCACATTATTGACACTACTCTACATTTTCATCACATTCTCGTCAATATGTGTCCTCTGTTTCTTACACCTTTCCATTAATTGTACATTTAACATGTTCAACACGTACCCTCCGTCTACAATCTCATCCACGGCTAAGAAAAGGCCCTCCATATTTTCAAGTAAGGCTCTCTTCTCCACATTTTTCCTACAAACACAAACAATAAAAGTAAAAATATTAGACAGTTTTAAGTGGCTCGGGTAAATGTTAGAATATGTTCTCAGCGCTAGATCATCCTCTCTTACCTCAGCATTTGACTGAGAGAGTCGAACAGACAGTTCAACACGGCCATGAGCATTAACTGTAAAGAGAAATAAATAAATAAATACAGATGAACGCCTGAAATCGCTGGACAGACGGATCACTGCATGAAGGAATCAGCGCACAGAGTTTACCTCGTTTTCATGCGAACTACCGATGACGTAGAAATAGAGATCGATGTTGCTCTTGTAAACGACAGTAAGGCCTTCAAGCAAGGCGATTTCACCTGTTAAAGAACAGGACACTGTAAAGGGAGGGCACACAATAGAAAACCCCAACATGGTGTAACACATAGTAAGAACTGAACCACCGAAAAATATATAATTTGTCACCTGCGTCACCTGATCCCACTGATCGTGCTACTTCAAAAAATTAAATACCTAGTGCACACCTATGCTTTCTAATAAAGGTTCTTAAAGGTTTGGTGAAATTCACATAGTTTAGAAGGAGTTATGAGGTGTGATGGTGACGATGGTGACGCGGGACGACGTATAGTAAACCCGATGCGTCACCTACGCTTCGAAGCTAGTAAAAAAGCTAGTGCACTTTTCTGGTGTTGAAAATCAGCTAGACATGACAGTTGTCCACATTATTTAATTATAGATTAACTGTAGAATATAGCAATCATACCCTGCACTGCTTGTTACTGAGGAAAATGGGTTCAGCGAGGTAGCTAATCGGAGCGGCATCATAGCAACTGAAGATACATTCAGCACAAAAGGAAGTTAGCTGTCGTTCTGTATTAACGTGTAGCCACATTACTACACCGCTAACTGTTACAGTACATTGAACAGAAAAAAAAACCCTATCATTCAGATTACGCAAGTTCGAATCCCGGGTGATGCTGTAGCCTGTCGCAGCAGGGAGCCCAGAAGGAGCTGATTGGTCGAGCTCTTTCAGAGGGGAGGGACAGAAGACAATCATGGGCTAAAACTGACACCATATTTACTACCAAAAAAAGAATAAATGTTTAAAAAAAATTATCATTTATATACAGTATGTTTGCATTTGAGGTGGTAAAATGTTGCCATTCCTCTATAATCCTGTAGATGGTGATCTATTCACACACTAGCCGGAAGGAGGTAAGAGAAAGTATTACCCAGGTTTGTTTAGAATTATAACAAAAATTTTAAAAATAACTACTATTAAATTGGGATATTTATAAAATTGTAATATTAACAGAATCGCAATACAAATCAAATCGGCATCCAGGTACCGTGATGATATCGTATCAGCTGCTCCCTGGTGATTTCCGTCCCTGCTGTGCAAGTTTGGTTAAATTCCCTTGAAATGTTTAGTAGGAGTAAAACGTAAGCGGAAAAATGTCAAATGTATTAGAAAACTAAATAGCTAGTGACATGTATGCTTTAAAATTCCCATGAATGGTTTAGGAGGAGGCAGCATGAACCCGACAGATGACACAAGTGACACCAAAAAAAACTAAAGTAATAATAATAATAATAATAATAAAATACAAATAAAAATAATAAATTACTGTCTGTTCTGTGCGTCTTGTTGAAGATGTTCTTCTCAAAGGCTTTCTGCTCTTTAACTGTAGGGTAAGTGTCATCGTAATACTGAAAGAAAAACAAAGCAGACAACGTACCACCAGATTTTAGATTATTGCTCAGCAGCTGTTGTCTTGCACACTACACAAATGAGCACAGCTTAGAATTACACACTACACCACATTTAACCTGGTAAAATTTGTTGTGCCATACTGACAATTAAAGCTTTTACTGTGTTGCAGTTGCACCACATCAAAAAGTCGTACTCAGAGCCTGGATTGTAATTAGAAATCTTATGCTGCATGACTGTTGTGGTTGTGTTTATTACACTGAACCGCTCCAGGGCCGCTGAGGTACAGGGGATTACAGGAGCACACTGAATTTCTCACCTTGGCATAGAGTCTTTCTCCATCGTTGTCCATAATTAAGACGGCTTTCACGGTGTACAGCGAAGGCTCCTATGACAGCAGCAGGACACATGAGTGAGAGTTAATCATTGAGCGTGTGCATAATTACAGCTACTCTTACGTGAGACAACAAAACAAAAAGGTAAAGGTTGCACTAATAACACAAGGCTCTGATCCTCTGACTGGTATGGAGGAAAATCTTAAGTAATAAAATATCAATGGATCTAATAGGACACAAAATATTATTTCCTGAATCATAAGCAGGGGGAACAATACAACAGCTTTTTTAAGTTTAGGTTCAGTCATGATAACTTTGAAGAACATGGAATTAGCCAGAAAATTCATTTTCATCAAATTAGCTTGATTTGTTCGTTAAACAAAATGCAGGATGATTGTTTTATATTGAATTACTGATATGCATTATAATTAGAATATTAGAGAAGGGGGAGTGGGCAGTAGATTAGGTTAAGGATCGCAATTTTTTATTGGCAATTCATGTATCAAAATTCTGACTCCTAAAACTAAAAGTTCTTATAATTCATTTTTTAAATTTACGTTTATATTTGAGAAGGTAAAATGATGCAGTTCCTCAATAATCCTACAGGTGTAGCACTTAACGTATTCACACACTGTCAAGCAGCATTATGTACAGTATTAAGTTTTCTCAGCATCATAACAAAATCAGAAAAAAATATGACAATTTAATCTGCATATTGATAAGATCTGGATAATTACAGGAACGCAATACAAATCAAACCAGCACCTAAGTATCGTGATATCATATCGGGTGATCTGAGGGGATTCCCATTTATCTACAGTATATCTGATAGTTTGTCTGGTTTTCAGTCTAATTGACCATGACTGATGATCAGCTGATCAGCCTCAGATATGAAAGATTCTGTACCAAACGCAGAAGCTTCCGAGTGGTTCAACAGAAATGCATTAAAAACGCAGGTTTTTAACTTGCCACAGATTTTACACCATATTCTTCCTGACACAACCCTCCCATTTAATACCTGGGCTTGGGACCGGCACTGTATCCAGTGACTGGGTTTTGGCATTGGGCTAGGCTGTTCCCATGTGTACTTATTAAGGAAAAAATACAGTTTGTTCACTTTTTTATATATTTAAAAAGTTGCAGGTTATTAATCTCTCTCATCTGTGCACAAATTTAACTGGAAAATGGAGCAGTCATGATTAAAAACATAAATTATACTAGTCAACAAACTCTAGATAGTTAACTTTTGACTACTTTGCTAGTTTTCAAAGCCATTTAACTACTTTCTTTTTTACCCAATGCCAGCTCCTACAGCTACATTCATGGCATTACATTATCACAAAATTCTGCCCTTTAAAGGCCTCCGATCTGCCATTTTCTCTAAACTCTGCGAGCAAATTAGTCTCAAACCCACCCATTACACACGCTTACACAGTCTCAAAACACTGCGAACACTAAGTAGTCAAAAATCATGTGGCAAAACATCACCGTTTCACTTATAATCCACTTTATTTACACATTTTTCAACCCCTGTATTAGGAGTGAATTATGTTCTAATTTTGTTTAGAAATGACAGAGATACATGCTGCTCAGTTAAACTTTAAACTCTTGTATTTGAAGTTAGTTTGTATTGTTTAAATGCTGCGTTAATTTAAAAAATATATTTTTATAAGAAGGAACAGGCAACATTTTTTAAGTAAAAAAAATTATGTCTAGATGCTTAGTTAATTTTAATCCCTTGCTAGTTTTCGAAGCCATTTATCTTTTTTCTTTCTTTTTTTTAACACCATTCCAGCTTCTACGGCTGTATTCATGGCAGGAGTCAGTTTTTGTTATTTGATTATTAAAACTAGAAAAGATGCTTAAGATTATTTTTTTCTAAGAACTTTAAATTTGGATTAACTTGTTTAAAAACTGACAACAGCATGAAAAGTTCCTTACAGGAGTAAAATAATATAAAATATTAATATGTTAGGGTTTTACACGATGAACACAGTGGTGAATTTTCTCTAGAAAGTAAACATTTGTGTGTAGCTTTTGAGTCTCCTATTCTGCATCTTGTATAGCTCTAATCATTCAACAATTCAAACTGTTACACGGCTAGACGGCTGAAAAAGAGCAGCAACATCGACAACTGCAAGTGAAGACTGTATCCCAAAAAGACTCCTCGTTCTACCTGTAGTGCACTAAACGCAGCACGAGAACCTTCACTGCCATCGCTACTAAGCACACCTACACAGGGAGAGCAGAGCCGTTTGAGACAATTCCAAACAGAACTAGCCGGCCAGCTGCTAGCACTTACTTCAACACAAAGCTAGCTTGATAGCTTTCGTTTAGAGTCAACATTACAAACTGGAGTCACGTCGAGCGACTGTCACTTTCCAACTGTGTTCCACAAGATAAGTGTCAGAAAGATAAAATTATATTAGTTACCAAAATTAGCGTGTCCATTCTTCCAGCGGTAGCTAACGGTGTCCCCGATCTTAGAGTGGTTTCTACTTCCGCATGCATCATGGGGTGAAAGGTCAATCCGTAAACGGAAGTTACTTCATGACGTTAAAAAAAGATTAGGATTAAAGTCACAAGCAATATATATATATATATATATATATATATATATATATATTAGACGTAATACCATAAACCAATTTATAAACCTCATGGTGCCCTTTTTAAAAATATATAATTTCTTTTCAGCAGAATGTGAATAAATTTTATACATAAGCATTTCTGGCTGTAAGGCAAATCACAGATTTATATTCAGAGTTCCATTTAAATTATCTGAAAGAAATAATAAACACACATTATTAGCCACTTTTTGCTACAAGTTTAAGGCCTTGCCACGGCTGAACTGTTTGAGATGTCAAAAAACTCTTTGCAATTTTTCTTCCGCAATGTCCTCAAATCATATTAGCTCGGTGGCTATTGTATAAATAACCTAAGAGGAGTATATCAAATTCCATTAGGTGCGTTTTGTAAGCCAAATAACCGACTTCCTGTTGAGCAGAGCCCATGACATGCATAGCAAAAGATGTTCAGCCCAATGAGATCGAAATGTGGACTGCGAATTACATATACACCTGGATTTGTGTGTTTGAGCTATGCAGCAAAATCTCCAATTTCTTAGTAAAGGAGTAAATAAAAATATCCTTTTGGTCTAATTAATTTCCTGAAAGCAAAAAGAAGCTCATGAGGAAGCCAAAACTGTATAGCTGCAATAGTAAGTGTTTGCGGCAAGGTTTAGTGGCTAGCACTGTGGCCTTGCACCTCCAAGGTAAAGGGTTCGATTTCAGCCTCGGGGTTTGTGTGAATGGAGTTTGCATGTTCTCCTCATGCTTGCTGGGTTTCCTATGGGTACTGTGGTTTCCTCCCACTGTCCAAAAACACATATTAGGCTAATTGGCGTTCCCAAATTGTCCGTAGTGTTTGAATGTTGACCAGAGTTCCCCCCACAGTTGTAATATGGGAATAAATACAATGGTCACCTTTGGCCTTTATTGTCCCTAGTTGAACTATAGAGGTTACTAGATGGATGGATGAATAGCAAGTATTAACAGGAACTAACTGGTCTTATGGATAAAATGAACACTAATTAGTTTCGCCCGAGCAATCTGATTGGATGAGGGGTGTTCCATGAGTGGTTAAAATGGACAGTAACCCCACTGACACACTACTCTCAATAAGTTAGGGATATTGTGAGAGACTTAGTGGATAAACATATGGTGTTTGTTTCACTTCAGACATTTTTGGGATCGATACGCTGAGGTCAACATGGTCCCCAGGGTTTGCTTTGGTGGAGGAGGTGCAACAGTCAGGGCAGGCATCACCAGTCAACGCAAAACAGATTTGGTTATTGTACATGGCTCAGTTACTGCACATTCTCACCTCAGAGACATCATAGAACCCATCATCATCCCCTAATTCCGCCAGCACACCCTTAACTTTCTGTTCATGGATGATAATGCTCCACCACATCGTGGCAGAATTGTCACACCAAGTTGGAGTCCCTAATATGGTATGGCCATCAATGTCCCCTGACCTGAACCCCATAGAGCACGTCTGGGACCAGTTGAAGCAGAGACTGGATGATCGTACCCCACCCCCATGTGACCTGGCAGAACTGCGTGTAGCACCTGTGCAAGAGTGGAACGCATTGCCTCAGAGCAACTTCATGAGGCTAGTGAGGAGCATGGGACGTCTCTGTCAAGCTGTCATTGCGGCAAATGGTGGAAACACCCGCTACTGACATTGTCAATTTTTGTTATTTGGGGCTATCCCTGTTATTGTCTAAATTTTTGGGGTAATAAATATTAAACTAATGAAAATTGTGTTTCTTCTCATACATTATTAGTAATATCAAAGGGAACTTTTACTTATTTCATTCAAATTCAGAGCAAATAGGAAAAGCACTCATGTAAATAACAATATCCTGAACTTATTGTGAGTAGTGTATTTACCTATATGTATCACTCCGTGTCCCAGATGTTCTAATAACCATGAAATAAACTAACTATTGGATGCAGCACTTTCAGCAAGAGAACACATTTGATAATGTTATGTCATCGTTAATTACAATGTCAGCCACCAGCTCCAGCAGTTGCAGTTAGTTACTGTATTTCTGCCAGTTGCGGAAGTATATGTGTTGGTGGAGCTAAATAACTGGTTACATAAAGAAACAAATCATAATCTGTTGATGAAAATGGTATTTGTAGGACTGTTGTATAAAGCAATATCTCACTCAAGGTTGTGCTGTTGTGCTGGATATCAGCATGTCTTGTACTCGCTCTTGTATGATATTGCTTAAATATAACGTTCATTCTTAAAAATTTATATTTGTCAAAAAAAAATTATGTCAAATAACTGTGCTATTTGAGGCAATTTGCTGTTGAACCTTTGTGTAACAGTAACTTGTCTTCAAGTCAGACTTTTTCCTTAGACAATAACGCTATCTAACTTCATATTTAAGAAGTATTTTTATGTCTGTTTTACATGTTCAAAACACAACCTCACTCTAGACTAAAATGTCTCTTTTGTTACTTTGTGTATTTTTGTACATGTGTTTAAACTGGGGTCTTGATAATTAAAGTACCTGTTAACCTAAATCAAGTGTTGTGTTTTTGTCTAAGGACATATGATGCTGCACAACTGTGGCACAAAATGACACTGTAAAAGCATAACGGTGGATATGATTCCAACCATGAGTAGACAAACAGTTAGTCTAGGTAGACTTTAGGGAAACAAAATTGTCCAGAACAGCCCCCAAATTTTACTGCTACCCACTGGACATCAGGAGTGGAGCTGGTCATTTCTGGCTGTAACCTTTAAAATCCCTTAGTTTCAAAATGCAATATAATTCAAAGCTGTTATTTTCAGAAGCACACATCTGTGTCAGTCATGCTGATCTATAAATCTATAAAAACAGGTTTAGTTCAGTTTGCTTGCACATTGTGGACGACTCATGTCCTTGAACCTTCCTGTCCCACTGTGTGGACAACTTGACCAGAGTTATTTGCTCATTCTAAGCTGTCTTGCCCCTATTGTATTTTCCATTGTGTCATTTTGGATTTGAAACCAACAGGCCATGACAAAAATAAGCCTACTGCCCCAAGTCAAGTACCAAACCACTTAGTTTTTACTGGAAGGTTTGCACAGACACTGGCACATGCACTGAGGTTGGTAATGAAGAAAAAAAATGTTTTTTTCTTTTTTTCACTCTATATATCTACCAGTTGTAAAAGTTGTAATTGCTGTCAAAGGTTAACATATATAGCCATTTATCATACAGTATAGTCACTTGACAGTCAGTACATCTGGTTGTAATTATAAATTCAGGTTTATAATAATAATAATAATAATAATAATAATAATAATAATAATAATAATAATAATAATAATAATAATGCACTCACTCTTAGATGTTATAACTATAATAACAAGTACTTGAATGAAAGTTGCTCCTGACAAATGAGTTAAAACCACATAAAACAAGCACAAGCATAACTGCAAATATGGTGCTCATAATAGTTTCTGTTATGAGTTATGGAAGAAGTCTCCAATGTCATTGCTTTGTGACCATCTTTGTCACATCCATTCAATCATTTCCATAACAATTATCCTGTACAGGGTTATGGGAAGCCTGGAGCCTATCCCAGGAGATCTCCATCACAGGGCACGCATGCACAAACACTCACACACACTACGGGCAATTTGGGAATGTCACATCCAAAATACAAGTTTTTCCCCAAAACATTTATTCCATTTTAAATAATTTATGCCTCATTTATTACCTGATAAGATCTAACATATTTTCAGTATGCAAATGATTACATGATTGTTAAGGATGTGTTTGTTTATAGATTAAGAAACGACACAAAAATTTATGCAAATGAGTTCACTAATATTAAGCATGTCCATAAACTGAGGCTTTTTGTTTATCAACATGAGTCCAAATCTCACATCCATAACACTGGAATCACTTGGCAATTAATAATGAGTTGTTCTTAAGAATTCTTTCCTTTTGATTTTGAAACATAGTTGTGGAGATTTGTACCAGTTCAGCTATAAGAGAGGTATCAGCTCCTGACATCTGGCAAGAAGGCCTTGCATGCAGTTCTAATTCAGGGTGAAGGTCAGGATTCTGTGCTGGCCGCTCAAGTTCTTCCACTCCTGCCAATTGATGTAAAGGTTGTGCACAAGAGCGTTGTCATCCTGGAACAGGTTTGAGCCTGTTAGTTGCAGGTGGAGGATTATGTTAGTGCTAAAAAGTGTAAAGGCATTCTAGGCTTCCAGGTTTGTGGCAATATGTTGTGGATGGACCACATATGAGTGTGATGTTTTGGGTGTCCACATACTTCTGACTATGTAGTGAAGCCATAACTTTAAAACCTTTGGGCATAAATCAATATGCCCAAAATATTGTGGGCTCCCAAAATAGTTTGGTTCCATCAAATCAGCTTTGACCACCTCGAGGCATGGACACCACAACACCTTTGAAGGTGCGCTGTTGTATCTGGCACCAGGACATTAGCGGGAAAGATAATTTAATCCTTGTAAACTGTAAGATGCGGTACCATGAATATATTTAGATCTGGGGAATAAGGAGGCCAGATCAGCATCCTTGGACACTTTGCCTGCTAAGCCCCATACACAGCAAGCTGTGATGCACTGAGTGATCTAATACATTTCTATCATAGCCATCAGTAACTTTTCTCAGCAATTTGTGCTACAATTGGCTCTTCAGTGGGATCTGGCCATTGCTTTCCACTGGCAGAAATGAGCCTTGTGTGCCCATGATCCTGATAATATAATTGATAATCAATGTTAATATTATGTAGTGTTAATGTTATGGCTGATTGGTGACAACAGCAATTAACTCTGATAGATAGATAGATAGATAGATGTTGTATTCCTTCCCTTTATTATTATTATTATTATTATTATTATTATTATTATTATTATTATTATTAATAATAATAATAATAATAATAATAATAATAATAATAATAATAATAATACAAAGTACACCGAATGTAACTACATCATTTTTGGCCAAACGCTTTAGAAAGCTTTAAAAACAAAACTCTTCTCTCATGTGAATCCCCATGAAACACTTTTTTAATTTTGGGTCATCATTAGGTGATTTGTGTGTGTGTATGTGTGTGTTGTTTATAATGATTCACAGGCTTTAATGATAAGGCTCCTGTCCAGAATTACTCCTGTCTGTTTTTCTCCAGTTTTAATTTAACACATCCTCCTACAGGCAGCCGTCATAATCGGTCTGGTCACCTCTTCTGGGAAGCACCACTGTGAAAACCAATCTCCAAAGGGATTTTCCCTGCATGCACTTCACATCTATTTACTACCCCAGCTCCACTGACATCAGAAGTCTTTCACTCCGTGCTCAGCCCTTTTGGTTACAAACACTACACACGAGATCTGTTTACAGACCTGTGGTGGGTTCCTCGTCATATCGAGCAATCCCTGTTGACTTTTTACAAGAATGATCCAGCAGTTAAATATATATATATATGGAAAATCCAGGTTACAGCTATACAAACTCCAGTGTGTGTATATATATATATACACACATAAACACACACATACACACATGTTATGGGTTTTTATATAGATATTCTTCATCAAAGCCTCCTGGCAGCATCAGAGTGGCTCGCCAGAATGTTTCGCAACATAACACAGGGTTTTCACAAGTTTACCACAAAGCTCATTTCGAAATAATCCTTTGTGTTGTAGAGAATATAATATGACATGCACAAACGTGTTTGGTGAAAAGATATTAAATTTCATTAAAGGTCAGAGGGTCACAATGGTCGAAATGTTGATTCTTGGTCAGTTTTTTTTTTTTTTTGCAGCTTTCTGCACATTTATTCAAAATGGTGACCTAACATCTCAGGATATAGAGAAAACAAAATCTCAGCTTGGAATGAATTTTACTTGCAAAAGTGATTCCTAATTGTATCTTGCTAAAAGATTTAGAATGGCAATAAATAATTCTGCCATAGAAAAATCATCAACAAAAATATGGAGTGACGTGTCTCAATGCAAAGTGGAGTACATTTTGCCTTCCCCCTCTCCCTGAAGAAAAATCTTACAAAATCTTAGTGTTTTATTAGTGTCTTACACAAATTTTTCTTTTGTTCTTAAAGAATGATATATTCTATCCATTTTTAATATTGCGAAACATCGATGAAACAAGCGCTTATATATACTGCTCAAAAAAATAAAGGGAATACTTAGTCCCAGTTTGACTTGAATGCCTCTCATACAGTATGCGTATGCATGCTTCAAGTCAAACCGGGACTAAGTGTTCCCTTTATTTTTTTAGCAGTATATATAGGTTTATATATACAGCAGCTATAACCTATTGATCTACAGTATCATCAGCATCTCTTGAAATAATGGGCCCCATATTTACCATGGATCCCTATATCTTTACCTAAGACTTCTACACAGAAAACCCTGACACCGCACACTCCTTCTACAAATATTGCACAGTGCTGTTTTTAACATCGTTAATATAACCCATGCAACTGGAACTATTTCTGTGAGCACCTTCTGACCAATCAGCTTCAAGAAACCAGCAGATCTGTGGGAGAAATTTCGCTCTCACTTCATCGTATGACTTTTATGATGTTCGTGAGTAATTAGAGTTCTGTTTCTGCAGCACGAACGATTCAAAATGAAAGGATGACAGCGAGGCAAAGGGCACGCTGCACTCACACTTTCAGTTTGAAGTCATATGGTGACATTAACGTATCTGTATAGGTTAATAATGTGAGGCATTTTCATATGTTCAGCTTTATAATGTACTGTAGAGATGAAGTATTCAGACTTCTGAAAGTATTCAGACACCTGAACTTGTCGCTTTAACCTATTGCCTGTTAGTTGTTAGATGTGATCTCTCAGTGCGGTGACATTTAATAAATGATGACTGAAATCTTGAAGACATGATATGACATGACTAAAACACAGAGAACATTTTGAAAAAAAAAAATACAGCATGGGTATGACAGAATGAATGCCTAATTTGCATAATAATATTAATATATGAACAACAATATGAATATATTTTTATCTAGGACCTCACCGTGAAATAGGTTTTATGTTATCCTATTCTTCTAATAATGCTTTTATATATATATATATATATATATATATATATATATATATATATATATATATATATATATATATATATAAAAATTGTATTTATTTAATTTTTTCTTTTTTTTTTAATCATTAATATTCCTATTACTATAAATTAAATTAATTAATGATTTCATGTGACTGAAACCATCCATGTTTAGCTCATTATAAGCACATTGTACGAGATGTAATTTTAATTCTTTGTTTAATTATGATTATTTAAAGAAATAAACTTCTTTTAACTGCTCTGGCTTCACAAAGTCACAAATGCCAGCGGATACCGTTGGGGTTCTAAGAAACCTGCAGTTAAGAGGAATAGATTTTTCAGAAGAATGTTTCTCACTGTAAAAAATGTTGAACCTGCGAAGCCAAAGGAGGAACCTGTACCCACAGACTTATTGCGTACAGTAGCGATGTCTCAATAGGACTCGAGATAAAATGAAGTGATAGTCGAAGACCTTTCGAAATGCCTCATCTTTATCTCTTCGTGCACACCAGTGTGTGTCCAGTGAGACTTCTTCATAATATGGTGACTAACTAAAGTTGTGAAGGTGAGGGCACTTGTCCTGTTTGTGTATGTGCGTGTGCATGTGCATGTGTGTGTGTAGCAGTAAAGGGAGAAGAGGCAGAGGAAAAGGGGATGTTGGTTGGCGGAAGCTCTGCCGAGCGCTGATAAGAGCTTGACTAGGTGCTCGAGCTAACTGCTGTGGTTTCTGGCTTGAGAAGGGGGGAGAGAAGAGCTGCCCGTACTATCGCTCGGCCACTCCGTCCATCCCAGCATGCACTGTTGCACAAAGATGTACACAACACCATAGAGGGTGAACGTAAACCCAGACATGGAAAGTAGAATACTGTAGAAGTGAAGTTACTGTTACCGTAGTTAAGTTTGTTTTTCCTTGTTTTACTTAATAATATATATTTTTTATTTTTATATTTTAAAAATGAAAACTTTTAATCGTTTAAATCAGGCGATTGTGGACTGAACCAAAGAGGCTTCTGTAACAAATAAGAATTATTTAGCAAAAGCCAGTTCACCAATGCGGCGGCGCGGTGATGTAGTGGTTAGCACTGTCGCCTTGAACCTCCAGGGTCTGGGTTCGATTCCCGGCCAGGCTCGATTCCTGTCTCTGTGTGCATGGGGTTTGCATGTTCTCCCCGTGCTTGGTTGATTTCCCTCCAGGTACTCCGGTTTCCTCCCACAGTCCAAAGACATGCAGATTAGGCTAATTGGCGTTCCCAAATTGACCATAGTGTGTGAATGAGTGTGTGTGTGCTCTGCGATGGATTGGCACGCTGTCCAGGGTGTACCCTGCCTTGTGCCCTGAGTCTCCTGGGATAGGCTCCAGGTCCCCACGACACAAAATTCAGGATAAAGCGGTATAGAAGATGAACGAACGAACAGCTCATCAATATACTTTTTCAGAGACGATAGTTAAAAGTCATCACATGAAGCACCATTATAAAAATAAAAAAAAAACTTACATTTTTTATTACATTCAGTCATATTTCCTAGCTGGATTTTTGTAAGCATGGAGTTTTAAGTTTTTGCTGAATACCTCTGCACTGGACTGCCTAGCCATGTGGCTAATTCGCTAGTCAGACAAAGGAAGGTTGTAAGTAACAATTGTACAAAATATCGTTTTTTTTTTTAAACATATAAGTCTTGTAAGATCGTGCATCAATTTGCAATAGTGTGGCACCTACAGTACTAGAATAATACGGAGCCCTGGAAGTCACCTAGAGGAGAAAAAAAAACCAGTCCGTGGCAACAGTTTTGCAATTCATACCCTCAGTTTATAATCCGTTCCCACAAGTTTTTTAACTGTTCCCTCAGTTTATCAATTTGTTTAAGAATCTGTTCCCACAAATTCGTAAACTGTTCCCTCACTTTAACTACCTGTGCGCTCAGATTTTGTAATCCATTCCCACAAATTCATAATCAGTGCGCACACTTTTACATATCCGTTCCCACAGATTTATACACAGACTTCTTAATAAAACAATATACAATAATATTCGTTAAGACGTACCTGGGAACTTCTTGTTCCTGTTCTAAAAGAAGTCTGTGTATAAATCTGTGGGAACGGATACTGTATGTAAAAGTGTGCGCACTGATTATGAATTTGTGGGAATGGATTACAAAATCTGAGCGCACAGGTAGTTAAAGTGAGGGAACAGTTTACGAATTTGTGGGAACAGATTCTTAAACAAATTGATAAACTGAGGGAACAGTTAAAAAACTTGTGGGAACGGATTATAAACTGAGGGTATGAATTGCAAAACTGTTGCCACAGACTGGTTTTTTTTTCTCCTCTAGGTGACTTCCAGGGCTCCGTAGAATAAGATGGAAAGTCCTAGTAGAAGCCCACTGGGGCAAGACTGACATTGCTCCCTTTATGAACATTTTCAGTGGAGGAGGAACAGTGGCTGAGACAGGATCTCTAATTTGGCTTAAGGCAAAAATAGTTTGAAAAAGTCCATGATGTGCAAAATTCATTCATTCATTCATTTTCTATACCGCTTAATCCTGTATTAGGGTCGCGGGGACCTGGAGCCTATCCCAGGAGACTTCGGGCACTAGGCGGGGTACACCCTGGACAGGGTGCCAATCCATCGCAGGGCACACACACACTCACACACCCAATCACACACTATGGTCAATTTAGGAACGCCAATTAGCCTAATCTGCATATCTTTGGACTGTGGGAGGAAACCGGAGTACCCGGAGGAAACCCACCAAGCACGGGGAGAACATGCAAACTCCATGCACACAGAGACGGGAATCGAGCCTGGCCGGGGAATCGAACCCAGACCCTGGAGGTGCAAGGCGACAGTGCTAACCACTACACCACCGCGCCGCCATTGATGTGCAAAATCTATTCTATAATCTATTCTGTTCTATGATTCATTAAAATTGTTTCAAGCTGAGCTGCGAGCCACAAATACACCGCTGTCTTCACTTCTTCATCAGAAGTCCGATGGAGCAAAATCAAGGCTATAGGGAAGATGCTTTAACACCTCAAAACTAAGTTTTTTGTAGAGCGTGTCAGTTTTACAGTGTGGTAAGAATTGTGCAGGCGTGCATTATCATGCAACATCACAGCCTCTTGGATGGCAGTCTCTGCATTTAGGCTTCAGCTCTTCACTAAGCGTCTCATTGTAACGATCACTGTTGATTTTTTAACCTTTTTACCTGATAATATTCTATTACTGGACCTTGAGAATCCCAAAAAACTGTAGGATCAATTTTTTTCCAGCTGACTTTTGAACTTTTTCTCAGTCGGTTTCCGTTCCATACTCTGCGGTTTACTCTCATAGTGATGAATCCGTGTCGCGTCACCAATAATGATTCACTTTAAGAAACTTTCACCTTCCTTAGACTATCGTTCAGATATAGTTCAGATAGAGTTTGTTTTCAGATATCCAAACACCCCTTTTTTTTGCTCTCCTGTGAGTTGTTTTAGCACCAGGTAAAGCCACAGACCACAAAAAACGCGAATCACTGCACGCTGCTCTTCTTTCATGCCAATCACAAGTTGGCCATCCATTTTTGATCGCACTGCAGTTACAAATGAGCTGAAGTAAGACAATTCACAAATGCACAGCAGGGATAGGGGAGAGAGTAGCTCGAATGGAAAGTGCTGATAAGACTTTAATATAACCACGGATCATTTTTGACTCACCCTTGTCCATTGCCATGGTTGGAAGGATTGTGAATAATGTGGATAATGTTCAAATATAAGAACTATCTGGGCACCACACTGACCTTTTTGCCTAAGCAAAGGTTAAGACAGAGAAGTGTCCTTTTTCCAATACCCAATTTGTCAAGCTAGTTTCAGATCTGTAGTGTGTTTTTTGTCAAGGAGTTTGACCGAGACTTTTGTTGAAACTTGGCAAACACATGTAAACAAAGGTACAAAACTGCACAAGGGTAGATTGTTGACTCTCAACTGTCTATTAGATGGTAACATAGAGCATACTGTACGTCAAGTCTGACAAGTTAGTTTGTATGAGATGAGGTTGTTGTTTTTGTTGTTATTTATGACATCCTGCCCCATCAATGACCTTTGATCATGAGCTGGTGCTATTCCTGAATGATCACTAATTTATCACTAGTAACTAAAATCATTGTGTGATTTGAGGCATGTTTTCTTTGGCGTATCTATTTTACTATTTTCATAACAAGTTAATCCAGTTATCAAAGCTCCCCTAAAGTGTGTGTTAATAGTCTTCAGATAATGCCGTTTTTTTGTGCTATTCAGCTACAGCAGTAGCTTATTCCTAGAGCCAGTGAGCTACCGCTGAGCCACACCCATCCAGAGAACAGCCGAACCCATGGACAAGCCTATCTACTTGTATGAGGTCACAATAGGGGAAAAATCTAATTGCCTGGTTTAATCTCTGGTCAATACAAATATGGGTCAGGAAATTCTTTCTCACTATTTGTTTCCTCACACACACACACACACACACACACACACAAACACACAGGAGACCGATCTGAATGTCTAAACATGACTAAGTGAATTTTGCACAATTCCTTTTAAGTATATTTTTTTCAGTTTTACCTTATATAGATATTTATATATATACTGTATATATGTAGTCCAACTAGGGACCATGGCAGACAATGTATTTTGTCTTAATGTACTTTGTATTAATGAATTTATTTTAAAAAATATTCCAAATTCCAAGACAAATCTGCGATGGACTGTAGGAGGAAACCAGAGCACCCAGAGGAAACCCACGAAGCACAGGGAGAACATGCAAACTCCCTGACCCAAGAAAGGAATCGAACTCATACCCTGGAGGTGCAAGGCGAGCCACTGTATATACTGTATAATATATATACTGTACGCATTATATATATATATACACTGTATATACATCTTTGCTCGAACCTAAACTGTTCAACGGAATGGAATAACTGTCAACACATGAAAACAACTTGGGTGTGTGTTTCAGGAAAAATATAATATAGTATAGTAAAAAAAAAAAACAACAACCATGAAATATTGGAGGTTGAATGGCGGGGAAAACATTTTCATATTACATGTATTATCTTACACTCTGGATTATTATTGCATAGGAAATAAATGAAAAAACTTGAACACACTTGCACATATTTTCCATTTTTCCCAGCACAAGGCTAGGATGAACTTTCCCAACATGACCACAAACCAAGGAAACAAATGCTCTCATTGTAATTAGGGCAGAAGGTTTTTTCCATGCATTCAAAAAAGCAGCATGTTCGATCACTTCTATTTGTGAAATTCACTCTCTGGCCACACATATTTAGGTGCACAAAACATAATTACACAACATACATAAAAATGTGGGACTGTTAATACGATTTGTTTGGAGTGATGAGGAATAGTTTGGCGGGGTCACTGCGAGGGTGTGTGAATTCCCGTGGTCAGAACCGGGTTGTGCGATGCAATGGATAAGAGAAAGAGGTGAAGGATAAGACCACAGGGGTGCAGCAGGAGTGGTTTATTCGTGGAGGAGAACATAAACATACAGTATGTTTGGTACACTATATAGGTTATAGTGTAGTAGTGTAATGTAGATGAGTAAAATGAGGGCAAAAAAAAACAAAAAAACAAGGCAGGATACCCCGTGACCTAAAGTAAGCCGAAGTGGGTGTTTAGCTTGGAATGAGCCGAATCCCAAACCACTGTGGTCGCTGTAATAGCGAACTGGCTTTATGTGTGTGTTTATAGGTGGGTGAATAGGGTGGGTGGGTGCTAGGAATCGGGCCTCGGGAAGTCCCATCTCTCTGATTACTGGCAGGCACGCACTCCTGTGAACGATGTCAGCCACCTACATCCATCCCTGCGGTGTGTTACGGCCACAATAAGAGATTTGTAAAAGCTATTTCGGTCTCAGATTTATTGTATCAAATTTATACACTCCCACCAATTCTCGAAGCTTACACATTTTAGAAACCTCATTTTCCAAAATAGTGGAGAATTGTGTATTTATTTGTTTCGTCAAATGACTAGTTCTTGTATCTCGAGATTTGTCTTATGATCAGAGGGGAAAACAACCAGCTACATGTACTCTCATTACAGTACTTGAGTGCACAGTTGAGTGTTATGTTAGCAACTCCTTTGTTTTTTCAGCGTAATTCGTCTCTACTGATTTTTTTGTAAAATGTTCTAATGTTATCCATCTTCTTGTGATCACACTGAGTTATTATTATTATTATTATTATTATTAATAATAATAATAATAATAATAATAATAATAATAATAATAATAATAATAAAGGTATTAAATAAATGTTTCCCAGTAACAAAAATCTAAACCTCAGGTGCCAAATGCTGAGCAACAAAGTCTAAGACAATGAAGACAGATGAGCAGCCCTGATAGAATTCAAGTGTCTTCCATTTTAAATGTTTCAAAAGAAAATATGATGAAAATTATCAGCAAATGACGTAAGCTAAAACCTGTTGGAAGGTCAGCATTTCACAATTCAACGTCCGACCTGCAGAATCGTTTGTACGTGAGCCGTTAGCTAGCTGAATATGATTGACAATTTAACCCGATCGATATTGGGTACTTTTCAGTATATAAATTGCCAATTCAGTGTTGTTTAGCAAATTGCTGCTTAATTTTATTACAAGGAACACCTGGGATTTTAGAGAATTTGTTTTTCCAAGAAAGCTAACAATTTTAGCTAGAGATGTGTAGAAATGAACAGGAGATAATAGCATAACAGCTAGCTAATACAGTAGCTGCCTCCTGAAGTTAGCCAACATTACATTTCTTTATTTCATTATAGAGGTAATGGAGGTGGTGTTTATTTCAGGATCGCTCGAACATATGAGCAGGATAGAAAATAGCACTGTTTTCAGATTTGTTGTGTCATTTGTAGAAATGTAAAAGAAAAATCATAAATACCAAATGACGGTCATTTCGGTAATTTTTGAATACTCATTACAGCATAAGATTCAGATTCAGTTATTTGTCACATGTACCTTTCAGCACAGTGAAATGATTATTTCATATATCTGGGGTCAGAGCATAGGGTTAGCCTGGATGCAGCACCCCTCCAGCAGATAAGGGCTTTGCTCAAGGGCTAACCAGTGACAACTTGACAACACACAAATTTGTAATGTCTATAGTAATGCTATAAAAACTGCCCATTCAAATATGTTGCATCGTATATTTAACATGCATTTGTCTTGTCTCGTGTGCTTATTTTTGCACTATTTTTCTCAAACTGTCATGCACATTATGTAGTCCTGTGTAAAGTGTTAATGTGAAGAAAGGTATCAAAACCACTCGTATATTACAGGAACTCAGCTGGGAATTATTGCCACATCCGCCATGCAGTCCTGACCCCGCTCCAAGCCGATTCCACATGGTTGCGAACATAAAAGGATGTTCCTGGGAGGCCGTTTTTCAGATGTAGGGCAGAAAACTTTCTACCTTTATGTTGCGATAAATGGTATGATTCTAATAACTGTTGTGTTACCCTGCACAAAGTAAAGTCCCAGATTGACTTGAACACCAATTGTATTTACAAGAATGACAACCCCCTTGACTATCTTGACTCATAAGGGAGTATAGTTCCTTGTGTAAATAATTTAGATTTTTATATCTATACTGTGCATAGTTACTCATATAGTTGTAATCACTCATTTATTCTGCAGATGTTCTGCAGATGTTCTCCAAATCACTGAATGTAACTAGAAGCTAATAAAATGTACAACGTGATTTTTTTATAATAATAACAATAAGAAGAAGAATAATTGCTGATCATTTCCATATAGTGTAACAGCACTACCCTGTGAGGTTTTATGCTTCTTCAGCACTCAGGATTCAAAATGAAACAATGACACAAAAGCGAGGTAAAGCAGATTTACAGCTGTTACTTTCAGTCTGAGGTCAAACACTGTTTTTTTTTTTTTTTTACATTATTAATTTTAAACAACTCGTGGAGCTTTTCTTTTGAAGATTTTTTAGGTCCAAAGTATTCATGTTGCTGTTCTCCAATCCATAATTATAGATTCAGCCAAGTTAATACTGATCCCACTCTTTTAACATCCACTTATTTCTCCCTTGATTCCTTTATAGAGTATATTTAAGATCTTAATATATTTTCAGGATAAAGCGGTATAGAAGATGAATGAAAAATGAATGAATGAATGAATGAATATCTTAATAGATATTAATATCATAGGCCTGCTTTGAACTTGGACAGAATGCCAGTTCAGAGCTTAGCAGTATCTAATGGCAGGGCAGCGTTAGATGAAGTAACAAACCAATTGGCTGCTGTCTGCCTTACCCTATTTAAGTTCCACTTCAGCTACATGAGCAGTCTTTGGCATAAACAGACACCTTTGTGTGTAGCTAATGATTGCAGATGGCAGCACACCTGAATGCTCTTAAGTGGTGTAATACAGCTGTCTCTGTCCACAGTGTTATTGAGAGGTCTGTAACACGATAAGGCAAACGGCTCGGTGGCACTGGTCGAATGAAATTTAGCCTTTCAGATCAACGATCGTGAATCGTAAATCTCAAATCTCGAATCGCATCTGAATCTACCGAGCTGTGATATATGTATACATTTCTATAGAAAAACAGCTAGTTCATGCTTGTGTACTTGGCACTGTCAGATGAGGCCAAGGACTCAGGCGGTCACTAGCTATGTAAAGACATGCTCTCGGTCCCTCCACCTCCACTTTCTCTCCCTTCGTGGCTGCCAGATATAGGAACAATGTGGCCTTTCTTACCTGTCAGAGGTGTACATTCCATCCGTACTAAACCAAGTCAGAAAGCTGCCTCCCCCCCTCCATCCCCCCCCCCCCCCTCCCATCCACTCCATCTTACCCCTTCTTCACACAGGTCCTCACAGCAGTGCCAGATTTAGTTCCAGGTGCTTCAGCATGTGTTCTTCGTTCCATAACCACATCCCCTCTTGGTGGCTCGGTGGCTTTTCATCACAGCATAACTTTAGGTAAGCTTCATTTTTGATCCCCCTCCCACTCCCTCAATCACCCCAAAACACTTATAATATTTAGTAATCACGTGTCAATTAATCACCATCAGGAGCTTTTAAATGGCCCAACGTCTTTATTTTGAGTAGGGAAATAGGGGGGGAGTGTGTGTGTGTGTGGGGGGGGCTGATGGTGGGTGTTGCAGGGTGGCTAGCGACGAACTCTTACAATCGTGACATAACTGTTTGTGGTTGTTTTTGTGGGAAACATAAATTTAGGAGGTCAAAGTGTGAGAGTTGCACTAAGGACACGAAGAGGGCAAAACTGTGTGGGAGCTTTACAGGAAAGCTGCTTACATCACCCACAGACCCATCCCATTTATGCAAGTAACAGCCAAAGCAGAAGAGAGAGAAAGAGAGTGAGAGTGAAACAGAGTGAGAGAGAGAGAGAGAGAGAGAGAGCGAGGGAAAGAGAGAGACAGACAGATATACAGGCAGAGGTCGCTCACATGTACTTAACAACTTCAGAGCTATCATTTAAAAAATGTACACTAAAAACAATTAATGACTGATTTCTGAAGCTCTGAACTTCGTCTGAACTTCAAGTTCTACAGTTTGCCTCGCAGGATGATATGAGGGGATGAGATCTTTCACCTGAACTCATTGGCTCAATGCAATGCAACTAAGGTATGTTACCTCTTCACTCTGCGTTAAAAGATATGCATAAACAGGCCGTGTTCTGTAGTGATGTATGTGTCTCACAGGTTAAACCTATCCTGCAAATAGGCATGTTCATCGTTTTTATCTGTGTTAATGCCATGCTACTGTCTAAATTATATTCACGTTTTCTGTGGTTTGTTTTTAGTTCATTAGTGGAGAGATGTGTTTCTGGAACTGTTCTTGGTTTTATGTTATGTTTTACATGCTATACAAATTTTTTTTTTTTTGACAAAGTGAAATTATGGAATATTTGAATACAATATAGTCAGAAGGAATATGATGGAAATTATTTAGAAAGGAGACAGTCATTATGGTATTGACGTTTATTGTGGTGGCGATCCACACTATGTGAATGTGTATAATCTAGGAATTTTGAATTAGAAATGTCTAAAATTGTTATTTTTCAAAAATATGCATTAAGGACATAAGGACTACTGAATGAGATCATGGCGTTTTATAATTGAAACACTTGTTTGTGTTTGTTGTTCAGACATGTAGACCTTCTCTAGTAGTTTGTAGATTTAACTATGAGCTCTCTCTCTCTCTCTCTCTGTATGTGTGTATGATCAGGATATAAAATATGTTGAAACAGGGCTATTCTGCAACAGATTTTATATCAAACATTGGCAAAGCGGTCAAAGGAAACGCTGCAGACAAGATGTTAAATGCAGGATGTACCACTTTCAGTTTTACTCAATTCAACAAAAGGGAGAAAAGGTCTTTGTTGCATTTTGATTTTTCACCATCAGATATGACCATTAACAGTTTTACAGTTACATTATTACAGTATGCCCTTGTTTACATTTATATAACGTTACAAAGTCTGACGCAGTGTTTAGCTAAAAAAAAAAAGAAAAAATTTGAATAATTTTAAAATAAATAAATAAATAATGCAGAGAGTTCAGATAAACAATAATATTTAATCATTTTATTTCCCATCAGCATACTTGAAATAATTTTCCTGTAACTCTGTGGTTAGGCCCCATGGTAGCATCTCTGTACAGAAGCCTGGTTCCCAAAAGATTGTCTTATCAGCCTTTCGCATTACTCCTCACAAGCTCAGCTGATAGGCTGAATACCCTCCAACGGAACTCTCAACTTTTTGACATTTAGAGAAAGTGGGAAGAATAACCGCTGATATAATCCAATTTTGGAAATGAGTGTAAAAATTACTACATTTGTATTTAGAGTCTTTATTTTGACTCCAGTCACCTTCTGAGGTACAGTACAGCATGTTGACTATACATACAGACAAAAGAAATGAAAAATAGTATGATGTATGTTATATTAATATAATATTAATAATATTACCATATTATAATCAACTTTTATAAAGTTATGCATAGATGTATGTGTGATAATATTGTGATTATAATAAAGTTTTTTTCTTTTCCTGAAGTGTGTATACATTTTTAGCTGACTCTGTCTGTGTGTGTGTGTGTGTGTGTGTGTGTGTGTGTATATATATATATATATATATATATATATATATATATATATATATATATATATACACACACACACACACAACAAAATACAAAATACAAATTTTAAACACTCCTTCAAATTGCTTCACCTTTTCGGGAAATTACTGTTATAATAATTACTTATTCATTTACTACAAAGCAAACCATTGCAAAAATTCTACTTAAACAATGAAGCTACTGTAAAACAGTAATAACAAACAAACTGTGCAGACCTTACATACTGTATGAATAACAACATTTATACTTAGTGTTTTAATACCCTTCTATTAAACAATTTATAGAATTATTATAAGAAATATTTACTTATATACTCAAATCTAAACACGGGCCATGTTCCTAAAGCTGATGGAGAAAATTGATACCCTTATTCACTTTGTGAAGATTGGACTGATTATCATGCAGATACTCTAATATCTCATATATAACTAATATTTTTGATGCACTTGACTTGGAAATATGAATAAAAAATGAATTAGAAATGAATTTTCCTATGCGCTATAAATGCTCAATTACAGAAGATCTAGAGAAATAAAAAAACCACACCAATGATGAAAGTCAGGGAAAACATTACAATTATTCTAGGAATTTGGAAATTTTCCTGCTACAATAAATTCAGTAATTATAAAAGAAAAAAAAATATATGGTAATTTATTGATATGTATATTTGTTGGTGATACTAACAATTAACTGCCCCATGCTGGTTCTATATTTCAGAGGAGGACACTGCAACTAGGGCCTTGCCTGAATGTGTTCAACTATAAACAGCGCTCTTCCCTTTAGTTTCAGATGTGAGGTGAGTTATAATAATTAATCAGTCCTAAGATGACCATGCTAACCACGTTTACCGTTCAGTGTAAATGATGGAATAGACGATGGGAGCTGATAAGAAACTTTGTGTGTTGATGTTGAAATGATCTTTTTGTGTGTGTGTCCTTAGGGACCAGTAAACTCTAACAGACTTCATGGGGGAGTGTCGATGTCTAGCACTCACAGAAATAGTGCGAGTGGCAGGGTCTGGGCCAATTATTCTCCTCAACAATCAGAGATGGACTGGACCTGGCAGGAACTAATGGCAATCACAGAACTGCAGGTCAGTCTGAGGCATTAAATTTCTGTTTGGGTTTTTATTGGTTTGCGAGAAAGGCCATGGAGGGGAAAAAAAAAGAAAAAAGTCCAGGGACTGTTCATGTCTATCAAAATGACTATTTTGTTGCATTTCCAATAAAAGAACACTTCTTAATCTCGCCTAAAAAAAGATTTATCTTAATGAAAAATCAAGCCCTGTAACATTTAGCTAAAGCTGAATTCCTCCTAAATGCAGCGATTCCGTTAAGATGTGCAACAATAGGCCAATTGAGTGACGCAAGGATAAAGACAGATAGAACGATGGTGAGTGCAGTAGGTTGCCAGCAGCCCCCTGCGCAGCACAATGGCCATTTGTTTCTAACTGAAACCCGAGCGGACCTAAGCGAGCCCTGCATAAGCTACGGGTGGCACATTTGTGCAGGTGGGCTGATGTGATCTGTAACCTGCAGGCGACTTCTGAAAAGGCCCCTTCGGTCTAAGCCCTTGTATTTCACAATGAAAAGCTGAATGACAATAACTTGAATATGCAAACAGACATGAGACTGGCAGAGTAACGATACAATTAAAATTATTGTTGCTGTGTTGTAGGAATTTGAGGTCCCCAATGAGAATCCATTCGAAGCTGGTTCATATATTTCCATGGAGCCAATTGTGCATTATGGGACTTGTGGGATCAACCTGGCAGAGCCCATCCCACCCAACGCTCAGACAAACACTGCTGCTGGTTTTGAAGCTGGGTACACTGATGCAGTATCCTCATACCAACGCTTAAATTCAAACATGGAGATGCACTATGGACATGGCTGCCAGGCTACCAGATTACCACCGAATGCACAATCTCTTCAACCCACATTTATGAACGTATTTGATCCCATGAACAACCCCAATCAGGGACAGGGGAAAAACTGCAATGGACATCCAGATGATCTTGAGTCAGACTCCGGTCTTTCTTTAGGCTCAAGCCCACCGCTTGCCTCACCTGAGAACGAAGTCCATGGGGCACTTACATATTTACCCCGAGATGGCTATACTGATGGTGAGGAAGAACACATCAGGGACCCGTGTCACATCCGATCAAACGTAAATGCGCCTGTGGATTATTCACACACATTCGGCACCTACTCTGGACATCCCTACTTTCCACTTGCACCAAACGCACATCATGCCCAGCATGTTCCTCATTCACATCAGCACATAACATCGATGAAACAGCAGCTTCTACCTACAGCTCTGCATGATCCACATACAAACCATGCAAGCACACCAAGAGCAGGATCATTCCAGTTACCGCACCAAAAAACAAAAGACACTGGAGTGTCTGGCCCCCTCACCAGGGATGAGCGGAGAGCAGTTGCTCTCCAAATCCCTTTTGCACTTGAGAAGATAGTCAACCTGCCTGTAGATGACTTCAATGAGCTTCTAAGCAGACACGCACTAAGTGAGGGCCAGCTCACACTTGTCCGGGACATCCGCCGACGTGGCAAGAATAAGGTTGCAGCACAGAACTGCCGGAAGAGGAAGCTGGAGAACATTGTGCACCTGGAGCATGAGCTGGGGCAGCTGAGAGCACGCAGAGAGCATCTAGCACGAGAACGGATAGAATTCCAGCAAAATTTAACCATGCTGAAGTGTCGTCTCTCTGAGCTTTACGCTAAAGTATTCTCCCAGTTACGGGATGAGGAAGGACACCCATATTCCTTGGAGGACTATTCACTCCAACAAAGTAATGATGGTAACCTTTACCTTATGCAGCGAAACAACTCATTGGATGGTGAATAAACAAAAGGTGTAATAATTTATATAAAGCAAAACAAAAAAAAGTGGAAGTCCCAAAAACATTAGATATGCTATAACCATTTTTATGGGTCATTTGATGTAGTCATCACATTATCATGCTCAGGGCCACAACCAAGGACTACACGGCATGCTGGCAACTTCACTTAGCAAAAATAAAGGTGGTCCAAACCTCATGTTACCAATGTATATATAATTAAGCATTAACTCACAGGAATTATGATTCACCACTTTAAAAGCTTTATTTACATAGTAAAAAACACTTCATTACATAGTAAAAATTGCTTCCCCACATCATGTCTTTGGTCCTAAAACACACACAAAAAAAAAGAAAATTAGCATATAATTAAATTACATTTCCAAAATCACATCAGAAGAAAATAAATTACCTTCACACTGCCTGAAGAAAACAGGCCAAAATCATCCACTGTGGATCATAAATGCTTTGCATCAAATTCCTAGAGGGCAGATAAAAATAAAAAAAAATTACATGTCAAGACACAGACAACACTGCACGCATTAATCTGAAGGGACAGAATCGAGTTACACTGCTAAGAAAATGTATGTTTATACCAGTTCATTCTTCTCTCTGTAGTTACTTTCCTGATTTTTTTTTTTAAAAACTAGGACACTGAATGCAAAGTTCAGAATACTGTACTGCATCTACAATGAATAAAATGAGTTGTGTCCAGTGGTAATGGAGAAGTCTGTTCTTACCTACTGGGGGCAATAAAGCCATTCTGTTGCTCTCTCATAGTTTGTCAGAGATGACCTGCACTCAAACGCTCCCTGATTTCTTCTGATGGCGAAGGTCTTCCTACTCCTCTCTCATCTTGCTTCCATGGCTAGTCATACAAACTAACCTGCTTCATCTTTGCCAATCTAAATAGCAGGTGGCCAACATTTGTTCTACAGATGTCTCGGCAGAGATCTTGCACTTTAACTCTGCTGCAAACCGTTTCCCTTTTTTAATCGTCTGCAAGTTTTCCCTGCCTGGACTGTGAGGCAAAAAGATTTCAGCCATTATGACAACCACCACTTGAGATGTATAGCCAGCAAAGTCTTCTCCACAACTCTATTATATGCCTGACTATACAACTCAAGTCCCCAGTATTCCCCAGTGACTACAACAATACACTTAAAAAAACTGGATGTTGCTTTATTTCTTGATTTTGTTCATGTTACACATAATTAGGACCCTGGTTTAAAGTAATTCTACACAAAGCTTCCAATGGAATGCATCCCATAAAAAAAATATAAAAAGCCTGACATCACAACCACACACAAAAACAAAATTCTCTCTCGTGACGGCACTACTGTACATCTCTTCTGAATGGCTGAGCAGATCTAGGGTGTAAACCTGCCGCTGCCCTGTCACTCCACTTGCTCTCCTGTATCCTCTCCTAAGTACTGAGTCCTGTTGAATATGAACAACAATGTTAAGCTATACACTGCCTCTCAGGCTTCCATAGATTTTTTTTTTGTACAAATATTTATCATCCAGTAGAAGAAGACACTTTGCCTAAAGAACATCTCAATATGCAGTTTTTGTAAAAACAACGCATTACAAACCTTTAAAAAAAAAGACTTAATATCGTCTACCACCAGAGCCGCCTCCGCCATAACCTCCACCACCTCCTGAGCTACCCCCATAGCCACCTGAGGAAGAGAAAGGTTAGCTAAAAGACTGAAAATTCTTACTACTCTCACTTGATTCGAACAAAACTCACCACCATAAGGGCTGCTATTCCTGTTGCCTCCTCCACCACCACCATAGCTGCCCTTCATGGGGCCAAAACCTGACTGCTGGTTGCTGTAGTTTCCAAAGTCATTGTAGCTTCCGTTACCTCCACCACCTCCGCCACCTCCACCGAAGTTACCTGTGCACAAGAGAAAATTCAAATCAAGAAAACGTGATGGAATCGGACCTTGTCCTCCAGGTGAAGCCGTGGATACTGAAGGCATAAACTCACTGCCTCCAAAGTTTCCACCGCCGTTGTTATAATTATCGTAGTTGCCGCCGCCACCACCACTGTATCCACCACCGCCTCCATATCCGCCACCGCCGTAGCCGCCTCCACCACTATTGTTACCGTAGCCTGGTCCTCCGCCGCCATATCCTCCACCACGGCCACCGTAGCTAGGACCGCCTCCACCATATCCACCTGGGTAAGATATTTGGTCAGATTCTCTTAGGCTACATTTACACTGTCAGGTAAATGTGACCCAATTCCGATTTTTTGCTCATATGCGACACGTATCGGAGATGTTCTATGTCTGTAAATCAGATATAAGCCAATGTGATTGTGGTGTAAACAGACAGATCGGATTTCCTGAGTCGTTATGTTCTGTATGTCATTGAACAGCGACGGTGGAAGCGCGTGTGGAATGATGACATCGCATGCGATGTGGAGGAGGAAAAGATCCATCCCCATCCTTGTGTTAATGCTTATTAGGGCTAAATAACATTGAGAAATCAGTATTTGATAAATAAAGAATATGCTCAGGCTGCAAATGTTTTTTTCCCCCCTCCTTCTCACTTTTAAAACAATGGTGAAGTTTCACGAACTTTGCATATATAGCAGGTCTAGCCTTAAGCATATTTCACCTTCGTCTACCTTGGCTAGTGTGTAGAGCAAGAACCTCCCTTTAAGTATGCGCAATGTTTGACAGTATGGCAAGTGTAAACACGTGAATCGGATAGGAGTCATAGTTAAAAGAACATGTAAACAGACAGTAAAAAAAAAAAAAAAAAAAAAAAAAAAACAGATATAGGCAACAAATCAGAATTAGGCATAGAGACCTGCAGTGTAAACGTTGCCTTACAAATCAAACAAAAAAAAAAGGAGCCATTCAAAACGCACAGTCACATACCATCTCCAAATCCGTTGTTGTAGCCATCTCCACCTCCATACCCTCCACTGCCACCTCTGCCCCCTGCTCACATAGTAAAATTTTTATTGGTTTTATTGGATTGGTCTAAAGTTACAGTTAATCAACAATGTACAGATCAGTGCTGTCCGTAGTCTCAAGAGCCCCCTGACGTTCAGTAAGAAAATATGGTAAAATCTTTGATTGCAATTCTGTAGCTGAAATGCGTACCTCTGAACCCGTCCCTGAACCCATCTCTGCCACCTCCAAAGTCATTGTTGCCATATCGACCACCGAAGTTTCCACCTCCGCGTCCTGTACAGAGACACAGAAAATCGTTTCCTTAGCTTAAAACAAATCTTGTATACTTACAAAAATGCAACTGGTGTCAAAGTCTTACCCCTCATATTCATTGATGTATTCTGCATCTCTTGTTTTGAGAGGGCCTTTCTCACTTCTGAATTATGGCCATTTATTGTGTGGTACTTTTGAACTAGGGGGGGGGAAATTATATTAATAAAAAAATAAAATCACACTAAGCAACAACAAAACTGACAGACTTGGAACAAACCAGCATGAACGCTAGACACTTACTAACAATACGATCTACAGCATCGTGGTCATCGAACGTCACAAACGCAAAGCCTCTTTTGTTGCCCGTTTTATGATCGATCATTATTTCGATCGCTTCGATCTTTCCGAATTCCTGGAAGTAGTCCCGTAGATGACTCTCTTCTGTGTCTTCCTTGATGCCACCCACAAAGATCTTTTTTACTGTAGTGTGTGCGAAGGGTTTGTTGGAATCCTGGAACACATAAGCAGAAACATTTAAAATTGGTTGTTGGTCTTTCACTGCTGACTATCTCATCCACACCCAACTTTGGCACAGGTTTAACAGGATGCGCTTCCAGATGCAAGCCTCATGTTTTTTATTTGGCATTGGGGACCGGCAGTGCATGCGGCAGCTGGGGTTTGGCCATCGTTATTAAATGTTTTTGCTTTAAAGATTTTAGGTACGAATATTCATGTAAGTGAGTATTCACCTCTCTAGACACGGCGCGTTTGGGCTCTACAAGACGCCCATCGACTTTGTGAGGACGTGCCTCCATGGCAGCATCGACTTCCTTCACGCACGAATACGTGACGAAACCGAAGCCTCTGGAGCGCTTGGAGTTCGGATCCCTCATAACCTTTGGAAGAAACAGACAATGAGCACAGACTGAGAAATGTAACCCTTAAATTCATAAAATACAATTAAAACCTCAAATACAAGAATTATGAAAATTGTTACAAAACAAATGCTCTTAAATTTAAAATAATAAAAGGCTAAGACTCACCACACAGTCGGTTAGCGTGCCCCATTGCTCAAAATAAGATCGCAGGCTGTCGTCTGTTGTCTCGAAGCTCAGGCCTCCGATGAACAACTTCCGGAGCTGCTCCGGTTCTCGAGGCTGCTCCTAAAAATACAAAACATTTTGCCTTACAGTAATCATGTTAGCAAAACCTACATACATTAGCAACGTGCTGTGCAGAAAGAAAGCGAAGGTCACGTTTCCGTGCGTCGTGTGAACGTGCAGGAAGACGCGGGAGGTGAAACAAGATGGCGGCCATGATGCTAGCGAAAGAGACGGCTAACAAAAGAACACACTACAAAGGACAACCAGGACACTATGAACCTCACAAACACGACCCATAATAAACAATGACCAATAATTTATAGTATATATATATTTTTTAAATGCTTAAAACTACTCGGCAACAGTTTGTCGGTTTATGAGGCCTAACAAATAAACACAAGATGGCCGTCAGGCTAAAACACGCACACAAAGCAATCCGGATTAAAATAACACACATATACGCATACATTAAACATAAAACTGCCCTATATGTAAACAACAAACATATTAATGTACGTATTTACCTCCTTCGGCATATTAGTATTTTATTGAGACTGCTTGGAGAAGCGCACACGCAGCCGAAACCGTACTGAAAAAAAAAACTACAGACTGCGACGGTACTTTAAATCGGACACACGCGAGCCACCTCCTGTATGCTGTGATTGGCCAACGCTTTGCATTGTGGTCACCATCTCTAATCCATGATTGGTTAATACGCATGTCAATCAAATAAATTCCTTAGAGCTTCGTACGTAACACAACCATACTATTACACCCCGTCCCGTCACAGTCAGCCCTGTGATAAAAAAAAAACCATTTATTTACACGTAAATATGTTGTACGAAGTTAGGAGTTTGTAGAAATAGTTAAATAAAGTTCAATTTCCTTCGGGATCAATAAAGTATATCTATCTATCTATCTATCTATCTATCTGATCAAAGTCCATCAAAGTAACGACAACAGTTAACGTTAATGCTAGTGTTTTTTTGTTTGTTTGTTTGTTTTTTACCCCTTTGACGCACATTCATTACAGCAGGGCAGGCTATAGTCTGAATACAGACTTAAAACTAACAGCAGATTAAACAGCTAAATGTAAAAGTATAAATATGATCCCTGTCAGTTCTCCTAATCTAATGACGACTGTTTGTCAGAAATGAGTCTTGTGAAAGAAATTGATATACTACATACAGTACTAATATTGCCATGGATAGAATTTAGTTACAGTTCACCAATAGACAATCCACTTCACGCAAATAGTTTTTAAAATGCATTCACTGACTGCATCAACAATGACACAAATGAGATTGAACAATGCTGCTGTATGCCATGTCCGCCAGAACAGTCTGGACAATATTGATGTCAAACAAATATGTCAGCAGTTTATTTCTGTTAACGAGAGGCGAAGGCATGTTTTTGGCTCCTTCATATAGGAGCAATAGGCATTGAGCTGTTGTGTGGTACCTAAGTTCATGTTTAGATGTAATCTACTTTTATATATACTGATGCTTGAGATGTTTCGTTTGCACTATGGCTCAATAAAGAATAGTCCAATAGACCAATTAGCCTAATATGCAGGTCATTGAACTGTGGGAGGAAACCAAAATACCCAGAGGAAACCCACCAAGCACAGGAAAACATGCAAGCTCCATGTACAGAGAGACGGGAATCAAATATGGACTCTGGAGGTGCAAGGCGACAGTGCTAACCACTACACCACCATGCTGCCTCAGCGTCGAACGATAAAGGCATAAACTGCACAAAATTTGGCACCAAAATATTAATAGCAGATCCTTTAATTTTAAATCATATTAATTGTGGGAACGTGCATCCATGGATCTCTTAACAGATGGTGGATTGGACTGATCCACGGCCCAGTTTTGATGATGATCACTTTAGGTGTGTCTGGAGTAGACAGGGTCAGTATAGGAACTCTTAACTGGTCAACAGCTACACAGTGAACCAGATGTGGATACCTTTAGCTTTTAAATCATAGCCAGATTTAACCCTTGTAACATTAGTACAATTTGGAAGTATTAATCACTGCATACCAGGGACAAGATGTTCCATTTTGGAAATGCTCTAAGCCACTTCATCTTGCCTTTGCAAATTCCCATTTTCCTGCTTCCAATAGATCTTCACAAACTAATTGCTATTAGTTAGGGCCCAAGCACTATAGAGTGCACAGGACCCTCTTGTTTTTCTAAGAATTCCTTTTTTTTTTCTACACAATTTTGGGCTTTTTGTGGGGTTTGAAACAGGTTTGAATCTGCTGCCATTAGGATGCCTGAGAGTTGCACGGCCCGCGGCGCTTAAAGACCCTACACGAGATTTTGCTGTATATATTTAGGGCCCAAACTGACATCATCCCTGTATATTGCGTGACGTATGCAAGTTGTGCGGTGCACCCAGGCAGCAATAGCTTTTTGGAGGTATTAACACACTCAAAACACACACAGGTTGTGCAGTGCGCCCGGGTGCCGATGGCGCAGGGTGCTTGGGCCCACTCATTGTTGCTTGCAACTATATTTATTATTGCAAATTGTTATTATGCCAAATTGCTATTGGAAACAGCCCACATCTCTACACGTGCAATTACAAGCAATTTATCTGTCAGTGATTTTAATGTTATGACTGATCATGTACAGGGTTAATAGAGAAATCAATATCTGCTGACTGTGGACTGATAACTGTAACCATTTTCTCTGAACTGTCAAGGATTCTCTTAACCAGAAATAAAGCAAGCTAAAAAACCTGGGCTTTGAATGTGTAGTTTGCCACAATTTCCACATTATTAGAGACACAGAAATTATTAAAGTCACAGAAATAAGACTATGGATTCAGAGACACGGTCACATTTGAAAGGTTTTGTGTAAAAACAAAACAAAACAAAAATCACCTGATTGCAGCCAGTTTACGTTTTACCTTTCCCCACTGTGTGGGATGAATAAATGTATTCTTATTTAACCTAAGACAAACAACACATTTTTCACTGTGCTTTTTTTATTTAACAGTAATGAAGCCCTTAAAAAACATATATGCAATTCTGAGTACCGCTCTTACTGCTTCCACAGGATATAAGAGGGCAAGTTGCAGCCAAGGTCTGCTATGCAATTGATCATCAGCAGGTATAAAAGTAAACGTTTTGGCAGTTTGCTGGTCTGGAGAATTCAGGTGTGTTTACACAATGCCAAGAGGAATGCCAAAAGGAAAAGCAATGATTTTAGAGAAGCAACAAGAGGTTTACCCGTGGGTCTGTCCACGTGCAGATTCTGACGCCAGCGTGCACCATTGCCTTTGAATGGAGAGTTCGGTCAACTCGCTGAAGCTCCTCATACTGCTTCAGTAGATATAATATCCTTTCTTCTTTTTCTTCTTCATTGTTTTACGGCAGTTAGAATCCAGTATGTTGGTTATGTTACAGCCAACTGTAGGCCTCATTACTCCTCTACTCGTCCTCTTAAAGTTGATTTTCTAGACCAGCCTTCCTTAAAAACGTCTAATGTTTCCTTTCCTTTCCTTGTCTTGATTTATTCCGTCTTGAACCTTTCATCTGCTTAATCTGGCACTTCCACAGTCTTTCTTCTTGACATGTTTCCTCTCACCATCTAGTTGGAGTTCTGGTTGCATCTCCACCACCTACATAATTTTCACCATCTCCTCATTTCCTGTCCTTTAAGCTGATGTTCCAGACTCCATTCAAAAAATCTTTTAACATTGCCTTCTACTCTCCCTAGTTTTTGAAGATATTCCACCATATCTAGACTCTCCTGCATACATTTGCTGCATGAGCGCAAACATATAGTATATGACAGCCTACTTTCATGGCATTCCTCACTCCCATTCGGTGTTTACCTACTATAACAAGACTGCTATTGAGAGTGCACTGCCCCATTCGTAGTCTGCTAATTAAACCCTTTTCTTTCTGCATTACCCCCTTCCACCTGTTTCAAATACAAATGTCTTTCTTTTGGTTCATTCTTCTGTTGCCATTGTTGCTTTGCCTTTCTCCACAATATACCTTCCCCTGACTTTGACCTCAACATTAATTTTGTTTTGGGTTGCTTCTTTAGACAGCTCGTCTGCTCCCTATTTTCCTCGGATGTGCAAATTGCCTGGGACCCACAGGAAAGGGACACCTCTACCTCCATTATTACCTCACAATATAATCTAAAAGGTGATGTCACCACTGTTACACAGTGAGGGGTGCCAGCTACACTGGCACAAGCGTTCCTTGACAAACGTAATATTACGCATCATTCATTCATTCATTCATTCATTTTCTATACCGCTTAATCCTGTGTTCAGGGTCGCGGGGAACCTGGAGCCTATCCCAGGAGACATCGGGCACTAGGCGGGGTACACCCTGGACAGGATGCAAATCCATCGCAGGGCACACACACATACACACTCTCACACACCCAATCACACGCTACGGGCAATTTAGGAACGCCAATTAGCCTAACCTGCATATCTTTGGACTGTGGGAGGAAAGCGGAGTATACTATGACTTAAATTTGATGATGTTAATACAAATACTGTTAATTCAGAAGGAACGCCTATGGCAGAACTACCGGTGCAAACACACAAATCCATAAACAGAATTTGTTTAATATGTTCAGTGAAACCCTGGACTGCAAGTAACTTGGTCCATCAGTGTTTTGACTTGTTAAGCGAGCGAGGCCTTGAAAAACGAGAGTATGCATGCGCTTTGTCTGCCGAGTGTCACGTGACCACAATTGAGCCAATGGTTCTTCTCTCTCTCTCGTGCTGTGGGATTATGTGTAATCGTCTCCCATGCTCAGTCTCAGCATGAATGCGTGTACTGTTTACTACAACCTCGTGACCACGTGTTTTATTTTTTGGTGACTGTTCTTTAGTAACTGTACTGCAAAATTGGCCCACGTGAAGAAAAAGGTTAAAAAGGCTGTAGCAGTGCGGGAGATTAATCTGTTTAATGACTATGCAACGCCACATTTCCTCGAAATCATCAAAAGGAGGCAAAAGCAAGTGCCATTCAACGTTCCTTGTTAAACATACCACGACCGCATCACCAACGAGATCCACCGCCAAACTGCCAATCGACTGCTACACGACATTGTGACTGAGCGGTGTATGCAATTTGCAGGCCATATACTCTGTCAACCGCATCCACAGCACCCAAAATCAGCAATACTGTGGACGCCCAAAAAGAAAAGAGGAAACAAGACCAACCACGTGCAACATGGCACCCGGACATTCATGGACGATCTCTGTGCATTTGATATTTCATGGGATGAGGCCGAAGATGTTGCAGCAAATATGTTGGAGAAACCTCGCCACCCAATGTGCTGAACAGTGTAATAGGATCTAAGTCTAAGGAAGTCTAAAGTCTAAGTGTTAAAGGAACAGTTTGCCGAGAGACATGCGAGAGCACACACACGCACACTAACGGAATCACTGCTCTCTGACACACAAGACAACAGTGCGTACTACTCATTTTTCAAGGTATACAAATCAAGAAAAAAAGGTTTTGGAATGGCCTAATAAAAGTCCAGGGCTCATATTTATTAGGTGTCTCAGAGTAGGAAATTTATCTCAAGTGACCAGAAATTTTCAGAATGATGCCATTCTGGTCCTACTATCAGGAGTAGGAATAGGAGCTCTTAAAATGGATCCCTCCTATCTCTATCAAAATGTAGGAGAGCTCCGGGGGGTCTCCTAACTGATTAGAAGGAGTGAGGACATGGCGTTCAGGCAGAGATGCGCACTTAGGAGAGACGTTTAAGTAGCAATAAGTGACACTCATAAAGCATACGTTCGAACAAAAATGGAATTCCTTATAAAAATGCAGGTGGCACTGATGCTTTCACAAAGTGCCTATGTTCACCTTTTATTTTTAAAGAGAAGAGTAGGGCAAATTTAGCTTTATTTTACTAAATAACTTAAGTCCTACTCTGAGGCAGGAAGATTTTCAGTCCTAAATGAACTTTGAGCCCAATTCCTACGAGTGATTCTGAGATGCTTAGCAAATACGAGCCCTAACCACAACCAACTAAAATGCAGTGGTGGGACCTTAAGAGAGCTGTGCATAGATGAATGACCAAAAAAAAAAGAACTGAAGCAATGGTGTAAAGAAGAATGGACCGAAATTCTTCCACAATGCCGTGAGAAACTGGGTGTCATACAGGAAAGATAAGTTATTGCTGCTAAAGGTGGATCTACAAGCTACTGAATCATGGGAGTACTTCCGATTACCCACATCTGAAGCTTTTTGTTAAATAAAAGCACAGTAAGAAAACTAACAAAAAAGAAATGCATCTGAGGTTGCATTTGCCTATTGCCAAGATCTGCTGATTAGATCATATTTTCACAAAAAATTGAAGGGGTACTACATTTTTTGCATGATTGCATCTTCAAAGTTCAGGGCCCGTATTTACTAAGCGTCTCAGAAACACTCGTAGGAATTGGGCTCAAGGTTAATTTAGGACTGAAAATATTCGACCTCAGTGATAAAAGTGCTGCTTATAAGAGGGAATCTAAAATAAACAGTTGTGTATACTCAAATAATTTAATACAAGCACAGTTAAACCTTGCGATCATAATTAGTTGCGAATGCCTGATTGTAATTCACTCTTATATCAAAGTGACTTATATCAAAGAAACACTTACTGATTCATTTCACAACCCAAAAATATTCAAACAAAATAGTTACAAAATATAAATAAAAAATAAAGAAGCAGAGCAGTGATTCCATTAGTGCGTGCACGCCTCTTTCAGCAAACTACAGTATTCCTTTAACACGGAACCTCAACAATGACACTTGCTTTTCCCTCCTCTTGAGGATTTCGTGGGAAATGTGACATTGCATCTCCTGCACTGCTACAGACTTTAAGTTGCTGCAGTACAGTTATTAAAGAACTGTCACTACACTTGGACATAAAAAGTTTTACGTGCACACACGTGGTCACAATGTTAAAGTAAACGTGCACACGGATGTAGATTATACAAGTGACACTTGCCAATAAGCCCACAGCACGAGAGAAAACCACTGGATCAGACGTGATCATGTGATGTAATTAATAAATCCAATTTAATTCATACAATTTGGTCATATATATATATATATATATATATATATAAAAATGTGTACCATGGATGATGCACACAACTCCATGTCGGCATGTTTTGTGATGGAGGAAAAATGTATGAATCTGCGCTGCTATAAGAGCAAAATTTTCTTCAATGCTGCATCTTCACTGTTATTCAAGGACTGCATAGTAAGTCACCTGGGCAGACAGCATACGGAACGTTCATTAATGAATTACTTACACAGCGCAATTAAAAAAATAAAAAATAGATAAAAATTCCTCTCTACTCTTAACCAGTTATGACACCTCCAGAGGTCTCCTACATTTTGGTGGAGAAAAGTTTCTATTTTTAAGAATTTTGCTTAACAGCTCTTATTACTCTAAATATACAGTGGCTTGCAAAAGTATTCGGCCCCCTTGAACTTTTCCACATTTTGTCACATTACAGCCACAAACATGAATCAAGTTTATTTGACAGTGGGGATGGTGTGTTCAGTGATGTGCAGTGTTAGTTTTCCGCCACATAGCGTTTTGCATTTTGGCCAAAAAGTTCTATTTTGGTCTCAACATGGCTTGTGGCAAACTGCAAACGGGGCTTCTTATGGTTTTCTGTTAACAATGGCTTTCTTCTTGTCACTCTTCCATAAAGGCCAACTTTGTGCAGTGCACAACTAATAGTTGTCCTATGGACAGATTCCCCCACCTGAGCTGTAGATCTCTGCAGCTGATCCAGAGTCACCATGGCCTTCTTGGCTGCATTTCTGATCAGCGCTCTCCTTGTTCTGCCTGTGAGTTTAGGTGGACGGCCTTGTTTTGGTAGGTTTAAGGCTTTGGAAATCTTTTTGTAGCCTAAGCCTGCTTTAATTTTCTCAATAACTTCATCCCTGACCTGTCCGGTGTGTTCTTTGGACTTCATGGTGTTGTTGCTCACAATATTCTCTTAGACAACCTCTGAGGCCGTCACAGAGCAGCTGTACTTGTACTGACATTAGATTAGCACTCATCAGGCAATGTCTATGGGCAACTGACTGCACTCAGACTAAAGGGGGCTGAATAATTACACACACCCAACTTTTCAGTTATTTGTAAAAAAATGTTTGGAATCATGATTTTTCATTCCACCTCACACATGTACACCACTTTGTATTGGCCTTTCATGGAATTCCAATAAAATTGATTCATGTTTGTGGCTGTAATGTGACAATGTGGAAAAGTTCAAGGAGGCCAAATACTTTTGACCACTTGGGAGCTATTTCCTCCTAGTTAATATGGGCCCAGATGTTGCTTAGAAGAAACAGGTGTGCTCATTAGGCACACAAGAGTTAATTGCTCTAGGTGCTATGAAGTCATGTTTAGCAAAAACATGTAGTTTCTAGCAGCATAGAACATAGTTCATATACAAACAGGTTAATATTGAACTTCATTATTGTTTAATCAGGCACAATGCATTACTTAATTTACTTTATCCCTACCAACAAATCTTGGGTGTTTACTCTTAAGTAGACAGTTTGTTCCATGTAACCAGGGGGGGGGGGAAGAGAAGCCAAGACACAAGTTACAAAATAAAAGCTTTATTTTAAAGCAGTAAAAACATGGCTTAAAAATGTCCCCGATACCAACAGGTCCTTGGTCCTACAACAGATAAGATAGGGTGATCATTTAAAAGACTGCCATTTCAAGCATCAATGGAGCAGAAGTAATGTTTATTACCTTCACATTGCCTGCAGAAAAAAACAAGCCTGCATCTCCATTCAGGATCATAAATCCCATATGTATTCCTAAAGATTTGGAAAGGGGGAGAAAAAAAGAAAAAAGCCAGTCAGCAAAAGCCTCACACTTGCTTCTTTTAATTATTTAAAGTTAAGTAATGATTCAGATTACATTACTCAATTTAATACTTGAAGTTTTCCTGTAGCTGTAAAGGTACAAGGTTTAAAATACTGTACTGCATCTACAATGAATAAAATCAGTTGTGTCCTGTAGTAACGAAGTCTGTTCTTACCTGCCAATGGCAGTAAAGCCATTCTGTTGCTGTCCCCTAGTCTTTCAGAGACTACCTGTAAATCATACACTTCCTTATCCTTTTGATGAAGGTCTTCCTACTCCTCCCTCATCATGCTTCCACGGCTAGGTACGAGAAATCATACAAACTAACCTGCTTTTTACTTGACCAAACTAACCAGCAGGTGGCAAACAGTTCTACAGAGCTTGGCAGAGAACATTCCACCTTATTTCCACAATCATGGTGACCATCTGGTCAAGACCAAAAAATAAAAAGAGGCCGTTTTGATAAAAAAAACTGGAAGTTGCTTTATTTCAACTTAATTCTTGGAGTTACACATAATTAGTTTAGCGGAATAAAGTTCTACAAAACCTCACATGGAATGCATCCCATAAAGAAAATAAAAAAACGACATCACAACCACACATAAAACAGTCCCGCTTGTGACGGCACTACTGTACATCTCTTCTGAATGGCTGAGCAGATCTAGGGAGTAAACCTGCCGCTGCCCTGTCAGCCCTCTCGCTCTCCTGTCTCCTCTTTAAGTACTGAGTCCTGTTGAATATGAACAACAACATTAAGCTATACACTGCTTTTGAGCATCCACAGATTTCTATAAAATCAGTGTTTGGTGCTTTAACTAAGACTAACTTGGGGGAGTTGAACTACTAATTTTAAATACAAACCTTTAAAAGTGACTTAGTATCGTCTGCCAGAGTTTCCTCCATATCCACCACCACTAGAGCCGCCGCCATATCCTCCACCTCCACTACCACCATATCCACCTGAGGAAGAGGAGAGTTGATTAGGCTATGGTTTTAAAATGCAAAAATGGTGTAAAGTTTACTACAAAACTCACCACCACCACCATAGGGGCCGCTATTCCTGCCGCCACCTCCTCCGCCACCGCCATAGTTTCCTTTCATTGGGCCAAAATTTGACTCCTGGTTGTTGTAGTTTCCAAAGTCATTGTAGTTGCCACTGCTGCCGCCGCCGCCACCACCACCTCCGAAGTTGCCTGTGCATAAGATGTGAATTCTTGGAACACCAGATATTGACATCTATAGAATGTAATTAAAATAAAGAAAAAAAAGGGGGGGAACAAAAAACAACAAAAACTCCTCACCGCCAAAGTTTCCATTGCCGTTGTTATAGTTGTCATAACCACTGCCGCCGCCGCCACCATATCCACCTCCACCACCGCCGCTTCCATAGCCCTGTCCACCGCCACCATATCCTCCACCACGGTTTCCTCCGTAGCCACCGCCGCCACCACCATAACCACCTGCGTAAAAGATCATTACTTATAAGTGTCAAGTTGGTACTTTATATTAACCCTTAATTTGAAGTAAGATGGAGAAGGTGACCAATGGGGAGGGAATTTTTTTTTTTATTTTTTTTACATACCATCACCCCCAAAGCCACTGTTGTATCCATCACCACCATATCCACCTCTGCCACCTGATTACATAAAGCAAACAGAATTATAAACAGTTCACAGCTAACGCATTAGCATCAACGAACCCACATACACTTTACCCAGAGCATAGAAATGGTTTTAAAGCTACCTCTGAATCCATCTCTAAACCCATCTCTGCCTCCTCCTCCAAAGTCGTTGCCATATCGTCCAAAGTTACCACCTCCGCGGCCTACATGGAATCAAACAGTTAGCTTATTACCAAAGAGAACATCTCACGTAATTCAGAAATGACAGGATGACACCTTACCTCTCATGTTCATTGATGAACTCTGCATCTCTTGTTTAGACACAGCCTTTCTGACTTCTGAATTATGGCCATTTATCGTGTGATACTTTTGAACTAGGAGAACACAGGAAAGTTCAAATAATAGTCTGTAAACACCACAAAGTGTCTTACAACATCAGCCAAAACGACTTACTAACAATACGATCCACAGCATCATGGTCATCAAACGTAACAAATGCAAAGCCTCTTCTGACACCGGTCTTGTGGTCGACCATGATTTCAATTGCTTCGATCTTTCCGAATTTCTCAAAGTAGTCCCGTAGATGATCCTCTTCTGTATCTTCCTTAATGCCACCCACAAAGATCTTTTTCACTGTAGTGTGTGCGAAGGGTCTGTTCGAATCCTGGAACACATAAGCAAGAACATAAGCATAAAGCCTTTAGACAAATCAATAAAGGAAGTGCATTTGGAGTATGGGAGGTACAGAACACATGCACTCACCTCTCTAGACACAGCTCGCTTGGGCTCTACAAGGCGGCCATCGACTTTGTGAGGACGTGCCGACATGGCAGCATCAACTTCCTCCACACAGGAGTATGTGACGAAACCGAAGCCTCTGGAGCGCTTGGAGTTCGGATCTCTCATAACCTTGGGAAGAAACACCATGAGCACAGACTGAAACAAACTGAGCTATAGCCTTAAGTTCATAAATACTGAAATGAAAGGCATTTGTAAAAAGGTTCTGAAAAGTTACACAAAAATGCATGTTTTCTTGGGGGGGGGGGGGGGGGTTCTTGTATATAACACACACGTTACAGAAATTGAGACTCACCACACAGTCGGTTAGCGTGCCCCATTGCTCAAAATAAGATCGCAGGCTGTCGTCTGTTGTCTCGAAGCTCAGGCCTCCGATGAACAACTTCCGGAGCTGCTCCGGTTCTCGTGGCTGGTCAGAGAAGGAGAAACAAAAACGGGTTACATTATTTTCAGGTAAACAATAGCAAAAATAATCCAGCAGCTAGCATTGAAGTTTTCCGCGCAGCACGCATGAAACACCACATCCGCCATGTTGAACTCCTGCACCCATATTAGCTAGCGAGCTAACGAAGTACACAAAAGCTAGCACAAAAGACTAATCCGGAGTCAAACACCGAAACGTTTTCAACGTTAAAACAGCCAATTATACATTGCATACAGCTTAGAAATACTTAAACTATTAACGCATCCGGCTCGGCTAGTTTGCTACAGCCCATGTGGCCTAACGAGAAAAATCAAGATGGCGGTCATGCTAACACCCGGCTAATTAACGCTTCTGTAAAGCGCATCGCGCAAACCAATTTACGTGTTCATAATTTAAAGTATTGCAGTTACATATATTAAAACTAAAACTGCAACATATTGTTTTTGAATCAAAGCATTATTATTATATATTTTTTTTCTTTCCTAACACTCACCTCTTTCGACATGGCGAACTACACAACAGGCTAGTCAATGAAATCGCAGAAAAAACGCACCGCGACTTCACATTAAATCAAGTCCCCGAGCCCCGCCTCATGGAGCCCGCGATTGGTTTACAGTTCGCGCTCAAATGCAACGTCATACTTCTTTCGTACTCGATTGGTCCTTGTTAACGTCATTTATAGAAATGGGCTAACCTAGCTTGTGCAACCAAACTTGACTCTTTCGAGCGTTCTGCAAAGCATTCTGTAAAGATTAAAAAATATATAGAATTAATGTCAGTAATTTGTATACTTGAAGTGTCTAAAATTGTCTATAGGAATAACAATGCTAAAGATATATAATGCTACCAGTACTGACAGCAACAGTTATTATAAATTATAAATCTAATAAATGAAATCACGTTTAAACAGGGTTGCTTTAATATGAAGACAATCAGATGTAAACTTGGTGCATGGTTTATATGTAAGATTCGGTACCTACAGGAATTAAATCTATTTTTTTTTTATCCATGCATCCAATCCTGGTTCATTTATGATAAGTTCACTATATGCATAACAAAATTAACAATAATAAGCAGATATATTTGGAGCCTAGGAAATGCACTAGTATAGTAAACGGGGTGGGATTTGCCGGCGGCCCTTGTGTGCCATTGTGTGTTTTTGGCGCGCTGTGGCCGGTGCTGTGTGTGTATGTGCGCATGTGTGTGTATGTATGTGTGGAAGAACTGTGCGAGCATCGAAGAAGACGTCTGTGTGTGAGTTGGTTTTCTTTTAAGTAACAACCTTTCTAGCATTTTGCATGCAGTGCAATGCAACGCACGTGCAAATGCACTCGATTCCTTAGAGTGAGTGGTGCATGCGTCGTGATTTTATCCATGCACGCTCATTCTGCTTAAAAGTGTTATCTTCTTAGGCCTCTGATTTATAGGAGCATGCATGCATTTAGATGGCTGAATAATTATTAGAAACGAGGATCAGATCCGATTAGTGCCTTCACTACACTGACTCCTAACTGAGTCAGGTGTTTTAGATGAATTAAAGCGAATAAGACGCGCGAGAGGCATGCACGAGCTTGCTTTTAGTAGAGATTTGCTAAAAATGTTTGCTAGCATGCTAAGTATCAGGGTAACCACCAAGCTAAATCAGAATGCCCATAGGTATTTGAAGCATTGTGCGCACTCCATCTTATAGCATCTCTAACAATTAATCACTGTTTATTTATGGGAAAAAAAATATATATACAGGATTTGTGTGCGTGGATTCATACTTTTTGGTGGCTAATGCTTCAAAGATGCTAGTGCAGACCTAGCTAACGCAGATAGCGTGTCTCACCTCTTTAAATACGGTATTTAGCTTGTAATAACAAGCAGTGTTTTCCTGCTATATACGTAATACACTTTAATGCGACACTACCTATAATATATATATACATTTCTTAACTAAAATACTGAGTTTGCCTTTTTGACGCTATTGAAAAGATGGCGGTTTCTTTTGCGCTAGCATATGGCCATGATTAGCTTAGCTTAGTTGGGGAATACTTGTGCTGCAAGTTATCTTAGCCGGCTGACCTAATTTTTGCACTGTAACTACTTTCCAAATGAGAATATTTACAGTTTTGTTCTCGCACCTAAAAAGGTATTTGTTAATATTTTAGTGGTAGTCAAATACAGGTTAAGTTAGCTCTTTGCAGCCTTGTTGACTTTTAAGCTAAAAAAAAAGTGGTGTTCTCTTTTAGTGTAATAATAAAACTACATAATTTTTACTTTATTAAGTCCATAGACTAAATAATATAATTTAAATGTGTTACAATAGATTAGCTTTGAGCTTATCTGCCTAAAATGTGCAAACACGTTTTAGGGAACTGTGTTTTGTGAGAAACAAGTCTACATTATTTGTTTTAAAGCTTCTTATTAACACTTATTTCTCCAACAGGATTTTATTATCTACTAACTTTGGTTTAAAGTGCCTCAAAGTGCACTAATTTAGCTTTAGGCATGATGTCCAGGCTTGATATTAGAAATTCTGCTGTTGATGAGGTAGCAGGTAAACATAAAACTCATAAATGTAAAGTTCTTGAAGGAGCTGAAGGTGTTAAAGTTCCTCCAAATTTTTTTTGGTTTGTTTCCATCAAATAGTGTGAAGTGAGTAATTTGGAGGGAAAACAAGCACAACACTGTCAATGCAGACGGAAAGAAAAACAGCCAGATGCGAAGCAAAATGACAAGTTTTAGCTAAAAAGCTTAAAGCAATCTCATTAACACGTTCGAATTGCCTTGTCACTTTTTCTTTTTTAGGGGTGACGTTTGTGCTGCAGGTTAAACGGCAGTAATAACAGGACCTGGTTGGCTTGCTTTGAAACAGGACCGTAGGTGAGTGCCGAAGAATGCAGTGCATCTTGATATACACACAGTCACAAATGTGTTTGTTGAAAATAAAAAGGCTTGCATTTCTGTGCTTGTTTTTTTTTTTTCTTTGTTTAAAAATTGTTTTTAAACACCTTACTTCCTTTTTGCAGAGGGATACTTTCCCTTCCTCACTTAGTCTTTAAGGTATCTGTGAGTGGAAAAAACGTTAAGAACAGTAATGGGAAAGAAGAACCAGAACCGTGAGGATGACGAGGCTTCATCCTCAGATGAAGAGGAATACGTGGTGGAGAAGGTATTGGACAGGAGGGTCGTAAAAGGCAGAGTGGAGTACTTTCTTAAATGGAAAGGGTTTACAGAGTAAGTCACCATCTGACCTCCTTTCTAAACAGAATGTTTTCTCTTGTAGTTACCATGTACGTTACCACTTTTTGTAAGATATACGAGTTAAAATTTGCACTTGTTGATTTGTCATTCCTAGCAAACACAACACATGGGAGCCAGAGAAAAATCTTGACTGTCCAGATCTCATCTCAGAGTTCATGAAGACATACAAAAAGGGCGGCAGCGGCACTAGCACTCCAAGCAGCGGGACCAAACCATCCAGTGCAACTCCTCCTCGTGCCAAAGATACCGGCGGTAAGAGGAGAAACTCTGAGGAAGAAGAGGAGGGCGGAAGCAAGCAAAAGCGAAAAAAAGAGGTGACACGACTTTTGCTGTCTATTGTTTTGGAAATGGTATTACTCTTGGCTCGCAGTGTTCATGAAGCTATTTATTTTAGGTCAGATAGTGACATTCTTAGAATGTTATGTCAAGGACAGCAGCAACAGAAGGAGTAGCACACTTAAATTCAATTGCTTTATTTCTCTTTCGGAAAATCACAATCGTGTCTTAGAAAGTGCTTACATTTTTTTTTTTACTCTAATTATTGTTCTGTGCTCTGTTAAGGATGAGATTCTAGTCGCCAGAGGCTTCGAGAGAGGCCTGGAGCCAGAGAAGATCATTGGTGCAACTGATTCTTGTGGGGACCTTATGTTCTTAATGAAATGGTGAGTGCCAGACAGTTTCATGAATAACACACAGTTCACCTACAGAACCGTTGCATGACAATACAGTGTCAATGTTTCCTCAGCAGGTCTCGGGCAGAAAATAATCGCCTTTTGTTGAGGTAAATAGGTCGCCAATTTACCTCTTATTGTATTGCCTTTAGTGCAGTTTCTTTAAAGTGCCATCACGGTAGTTATTTCTCAGTGGGAATTACTCGTAGGTTAAGTGAAGTGTGAAACAAATTGTTGAAATATATGCATATTTATAATGTGGGTATGAAGATCAGGTAATGTAATTATTCCCAAAGTGTTTTATTTATTTTAATTTTTTTTCAATTTTAATGTATTTTTATAAATTTCACTTTCTTCACAAGGAAGTGATCTTAAGGAGCTTACTCTACTGGCAAACTGGCATATTTATTTATTTATTTTTATTGGGGCACTGCTGTATAAGCCGGGAAAAAAGCATCCCCGTTTGTAGAAATTAAAATACAATATTTTTTTTCTATGAGGCAAAAGAATTTCACATTAGACCTAAAATACATTTAAAACAAGGTTTGCAGATCATGTCCAAGTTTTCTGAACTAGTTGTGTAGCACTTGTGATTGTCCTTTCTGTTAAATAATACAATTTCATTCCTTAGTAAAGGAGAATTACAAGTTATATATGTACATGACAGGTTGATTGTTAATTGTTTCAACCTGTAATTTCAGTTGCAAATACCTTTGGTATAATCTTACTCTATAGAGCGACTGCGGTGAATTTCATGAAAAATAAATCGGAAAACATAATCTTAAATCTGCTTTATTTTTTTGCTTCTATATCTCATATTAGATAACATGTTAGAAATACTATAAAATACAACCACTCTAGTGGAAGGAAGTGAAAGGGCCCACTTAGTGGCCCGCATGTGCCAAACTCACCCTCTGATTTATACAGTCATAGCTGATGAAGTAGGAAGGCACATGAGAGCATTGCTCTTGACATTTTGCACCCATATCATTTAAGGGTGCTCTGATCTGGATCAACTGATGATCATTTTTTATTTTTACGGACCGGTTGTCTCTCAATTGGCTGATCACTTAAACCGATGCCACGAAATATGTGAATCTGCATCGATATTAACGTGCCATCGTCAGTTTGGGAATAATACCAAGTCTTTTTAAAATATTTGCAATGTTCGGCTTTTTTCTAAAGCAAATCCATGTGAGGGATTGTCTGCCAAGAGCTTTAACAGAATTAACATAATTCGTCACTTGCGGTTTGCAGCTCTGGCTAAGGCAGCCCTGGTTTACCTTACCGTTAGTTAGCGACTATCCAGCACTGCTGCACACTAGATGATAAAAGGTAATGGAATGTTTCTTAAAAATGCAGAAATTCTGATATTTAGAAAGAAATATATTTCTGGCCCTGACGTGCCAAGGTTAAACAAGGCTTGTTAAATACAAAGTAACTGATGTCTGCGTTTATTTCGCAGAGTTCAGTGCAGACTTTAGATTTTTTTCATTGATGCAGCCTTGTTCCATGTGCTACATGTCATAACGAATGATTACAGCAGGACAGTCGCATTTTAGATAAGCATTTCGTTTGTGAACGCGTTTAATGCCAGTTACGGAATGAAAAAGGAAAAAGTTTTTGTCTTTAGTCAAGCATAAGATATTCAATTGATTTTAGTTTCTTTATAATCTACAATAAATAAGTTGCTTTCCAATAAATAAATGTTTACATTTGTGATACTTTCTGAGATCTTATATTTATGCATGTCTGTTTCAAATAGTTTTTTACTGAGCTAAATAGTAAATAAACAACCAATGGAACCCTTTAAATGGAAGATCACAACCCCAAATTGCCTGTAATCAGCGATCGGTGTCGGTCGGTTCCGGTTTCTGTAATCAGGGATCTGCCCCCCAAAAAAAACCCTAATGGGAGCACCGCTAATATCAATACCTAGTGTGAAAGCTCCTTTGTTACCTTTAAGTGTTTACCTTTAGGCATCTAACCCTAATCCTGACCTACTTAAAGGCTTGTGAAAAATGACACCTATGCAGCTGACAAGTCAGTAACATGAAGCATCTTTCTGTGAGTTACTGTAAGATGTGCAGATGGAGCACGCAAGCTAGATTCACACATTGAATCTAAAATAACCTCGCTTTGTCTCCACAGGAAAAACTCGGACGAGGCGGACCTCGTGCTCGCTAAGGAGGCCAATCACAAGTGTCCTCAGATCGTCATCGCTTTCTACGAGGAACGTCTGACTTGGCATGAGGATGGCGAGAAGAAGGAGAAGGGTGCTGCAGCCGTGTAAGGGTACAGTCCCCTTCTAGAGACAGACACGAGTGCACTCACAATCCGTCCTTTGTTATGGACCATTTTCAAACCACCACTGGCCTCCTGGCATTAGAGGTCACTTCCCAGTTTCTTTAGTCTCCTTTCATCTCCCATATGAACGGCAACTCATTTATCAAACAATGTCTCAAGTATTGAGGGATGAGTTCAATGAGTAATTCAGAACTACGACAAGAGCTTGGGGAATGGAAGTGTTAGACTGATGGAATCATATGGATAGTGTTTTGACCTGCAGAGCTTCACCACCCTCTCTATCATGTTTTAAAGTATTTGTGTCCCAATGATTACTTTTAAAAAAACAACAAAAAAAAATTTCACCCTGTGTGTGTGTGTGTGTGTGTATGTTGACTCGATAGTTTTGATTCCATACAGCAGTTGGTGAAATGTATTGAAGACAGCTAATATTTTTAAGTGTTTTATCAGAGATTGTTGTTATGTATCTGCCGTGCTGGATTAGTCACACCATATTTTTTCCCTTAAAAAAGATTGACATTTTCAGTGTATTCCTCACATCAATAATAATTCTCTATCTTGCAAAGAATGTCCTTAGAATCTAGGACTGCCTTGACTGTAGATTTCTTAAATGTGGAGTTTTTTACTAGACTGCAGCATTTTATTCTTTTTTTTAATTTTTTTTTTTTTAAGAAAGCATCTCCCCCCAAACAATAGTGTTCATTACAAATCTGATCATGCCCAGGATTTAAACGAACATTGTTCATCCTACAATTGTATGGGGAGAAACTGGTATCACTTTTGTTAATAACTGTGTTTTGCTTTAAATTTGTGAGGGCATGAGTCAGTGATGTTTGTACCCAAGTGCTCCACCTTGTGGCAATTTTTGGAGTGTTTTACTCTTTTTGTGGCCACCACCTTCACCCGTAAGAGGCTGTTGTGACCAGACAGATAGATAGAAGTCACACCTACTAATAAATCAAAGTGAAATCGAGTGCCACCTGTGTTCGGAGCGAAAACCTGTAGAGACACTGGGCTTTTTGCGGATAAAACAAAATTGAAATTCTTTTTTCTGTCCCAGGCGAGGTTCACTTCTCAAATTTCCAGCAGGAAGTGAATCAAAGATGAACCTGTCCTTAATAGGGTTATGAGCTCAGGTGTGTAATTGTGTTTGTAGAGCCACTGGACAAATAAATTTAACCCAATAAACTAAATAAACTTCCTGACTTTCATTGACATGACAGAGCTACTGACTCCGATTAAAAAAAAAAAAAAAAAAAGATAATAGTTCAACCATGTAGTTTGTGTGTATGTACGTCATGGCGTATATAGTCATACACTTGTTTTCTTAGCTTATATGTTTGCGAAATCGGATCAGATGGGTTGTTCTAGACAGAGGTAAAAGATTGTAAACAGACCCCATCAGTTGTGCGTCGGACTGCTATGACTGATTAGATACTGTAACAAAAATGTCTGTGTTTGAATCACAGTTTTACTTTCTTTTCAGATTGGACTATTGCTTACCTGTCTATATATACAGATACGTATAGTTATATATATCTCATTCAAATGTAAGCCCTGAGTTTTTTGTTTTGTTTGTCCTGTTATGTTATGGAAGTACTTTCCCATTTTTTTTTTTTTTTTTTTTTTTTTTTTTTTATCATTTCATCAGATCTTCATGTGTGTCCAGAATACAATTTCGATGTCTTTAACCTATAGATTTTTTTATGTCTTGTATCAAATTGTAGTAAACCTAGTTTTCCACATGAATTTGAAAAGTTTTTCATTTTAACTCCACAATACTGTTATGTTTTGATTTGATAGTTTAAAGACAGACTTGAAGCCAGAACGGTTATCATTGATGCAGGTGACTTTTTGTTTGTAAAACACAGGTTTAATTTTTTCCAGCAGGTGGTGCTACTCAGCTTGACACTTATTCACAGCTCGACTCTTAACGCAGCCCATAACATCACATCATATAAAACTGTTCTAGTGTTGGATGTTGTTTGTTGAATTGATTAGTTGTATTGGTGTAGAGAACTGTAAATTTACCTCTAAAACCCAAGCTCACTAAACGGTGAAGAAAAAAAAAAAAACATGAGTATGTACACAGAAGGACCAAAAAAGAGTTTGAGCTGTTTATTTTATTTTTTTTGCTTGTTTGTTTCTTTTTGTGGATTTAGTGCATGCTTTTCTTTAATTTCTTTTCTTTATTTTAAAATACACTTTCTTTACACACACACACACAGCACACATGCAGTAGCTATACGCCATGACCTAGTGGTACAGCGTTTGACATTTGGTTTTAAGATGTTCCTCATGGTGGCTATTATTGATATTCTTGGCAAGCATTTTCTAATTTAGCCCACGTACTGCTTACATGTGAATTATCTTTCTCACAGCTGTGTTTGTAAGTGTAGAATGTTGCTGCGGACATTCAGTCAAAACTGTCAAATCAAAATAAAGAAATTATAAATAAGACCGCTTACTCTGACGACAGATTTGAGGTTCAAGAAGACAGAGCTGCTTTCTTGCTTAATTTCAAGCAGAACAACACTCAAGTATTTGGTAACTGTCACTATTTTATTTGTGTCATCTAAACAATTTTTAATGGGGATTTTATTTAATTATTCAAAAACTCTTAAAAATAATAATAAAAATACATACATTTGAATTTATTTTAATGTTATAATTAATTTCAGGTTTGAGATTTGTTTTGAATGATAATTATTCATTTTAGAGCTTTTCCAAAAAGGTTGAGACAAATCCAAAATGCTGCTGAATTTATTTTAAAGCAGTGTCAAAAAATGCAAAAAAATATTTATTATTATTATTACTACTTTATCTATGAACTCCAGGTTTCAGATGAGTTAGAGCTGTCCAAATACAGAACAACTCTATAATGTGTTTGGGAGGCCTGTAGCTCCTCTCACCTCTGCACAGCTCACAGCACTAAAGACAAGCAATCTTTCAGTCCCCCCATTTCTTTTCCCCTCCAGCTCTTATGCATAGTTGGTTGCTTTCCTGCCTACCTCAGTGGCAGTGGAATTTTCCAAAGTGAAGGAGTGGGGGGAGAGAGAGCGAGAAAAGCTGGATCACTCCAAATGGAATGCAAAGGTCACCAGTAAATTTGCAGCCGTGGGGAGTGGAGGGAGTACGAGGCAGCATGCTTTATGGCGAGCCGGGCCTCTCCGGACACACCGACGTCTCCACCTGGAGGAGAAGCTCTCTGACGGTTTGGATCTGCATTGGTAGTGAGGCAGGGAAAATAAGAGTGGAGAGCCAACTGATTTGGAGTTTGGAAAGAAAAACAGCCATTTAGACATAGTGGAGATTATGAGTGTGAAAGTGTGTGTGTTTATAGGGACCAAATGTTCTTGATTGAGAACCAAGAGTATATAAGAAATTCCATTTGAGGGAAAGTCCTTTCAAGTTCAGATTGTAGGTATAGAAGCATTTATGTATGTTACACCATACTGCGTGGTATAAATCCATGCATATGATTACATTCATTGTTAATTAAGAAAATTACTAGGCAGCTGGAATTGAATTAGCGGTGTGAGATGAAAAAGGCGACAGCCTGCGAGTGTATGTGCTTATTTACTACAGTCTTAATAGTCTCGCACAACAGCATAAAACAAGACAGAGTGTTTGGATTTAAGTAAGTTGATCCTCGAATTAGTTTGCGCTCCTTCACAAATCCGCCCAGCTAAAATGGGAGCTCGGGTTAGTAGGTGTTTATGGGTGTTTCGTCAGGAGCCAGCAAAAGTCAAAGCAGAGATGCACGAGGAAACAGTTTGTCTTTGCAGCCTTTCGACCAAATGAGCTCCACTGGGCTTTGCTAGGCTTTGGTGCCATTGCACATTAGCCAAATGGATGAGTGTCGAGGGGGCTGGCAAGCAGCTGTGGCGGGGGGCCCGAGTCCAGGGAAAGGGCTGCTGCAGTGGGCTGCATTAACACTGCACCACTTTTTCTCCACACACACACACACACACAAACTTTCTCTCCACACAGTGCTTGGGTTCCAGGACCTCACTGTTTACTGAAGTGAGAAGAAAAAAAAAAAAAAGAAAAAGAGCTGTTCCATTCCAGATCCCCTGGCTGCAATATATTATGTGCTTTTTGACCTTCAAGGCAACTTTGCCATGAGCAGAATATGCAGTGCTACGATTCTCTCAGTATTTTAAGATGTACTCAGTCTTTCGCTAGCACAAGGCCATCCATCCAGGCTGCTTCTTCAGGACACCATGGCACCTCAGTCGCGCACCATCTCTGATCCGTGCACGATGGTACAGCACCACCGCAATTTGGGTGCCAGTCGTGTTCAAAGTGCAGCAAAGCACTGAGACAAAAGCCTTCGTGCTCGCACAAGCCCCTCCCCGACAGCCCTTCTTCTCCTCCTGCGGCCGAGGGAGCAGGAGAGTTATGGCAGTCATAAAAGGCAGATAATGCATTGTTAACTAATTCTGTCTGCTCGAAGCTGATGTATCAAGCACTCTAAATCTCCACGGCTCCAATAAAATGCAAATGCTAATGCTTGGCGTGCGTGAGCCGATACGGTTCGGGGTGCAGATGCTGGCGAGAGGGACGTCGCAAATAGGAGAGCGCTGCTTTACTGGTATTATACATCCATGGTTTAGTGTGTTAAAGCTGGGAAAAGGACATCATACAGTGGCCCGGGCACTAAAAGCACAAATTATTATATATTTTTTGGTAGCCTGAGCTATAAATGGATATGTAAAATGGGTGTGAAGCTTACATAATTGGGTGTGTATGGTTCTTTGTGTGTGCGCACTACTAAGTGGTATTACCTACACATGGCTCAGGGAGTAAAATGCTGCAAGAAGGACATCATGGAGGGCCCGAAAAAGCCTGGGACTGAATGCAGTAGCTTAAGTCTTGGGTCTTCGATCTTCTCTGTAGTGGGCTGATGCGACTGCAGGCTTTTATTCCAGCTCAATTACAGACACACTTCATAGCTGATTGGAGACCAAGGTGAACCGATTAAACGAGTTGAATCAGGTGTGGCTTCCTTGTGGATAAAATTGAAGACCCATGGCTTAAATATTACAGTGTGTGTATATGTGTGTGTGTGTGTGTGAGAGAGAGAGAGTACACTAGTCGGTGGTATTACATTCCAGTGGTTCAGGGTATAAATAGTGGCAAAATGGCATTATAGTGCTGTCCAAGTGCTGCTAGTACAGAACCGGTTTCACTGAGGCTGGACTGACCGAATGCATACGAGAAGGCTCCGTAGCAGCGTGAGAGTTTGTACTCCTTCAGAGGAATTACATACCCACGGTTCAGACCCCACACCTCACGCTGCCTCCATGGACATCAACAGAATGATGGGAGAATAAATGTCAGTGTGTAATGCCCTGCCCACTGATTCATGGGCTGTTTCAGACGAGCTCAGGGCAAACCACTGCACTGCTTTCGATGTATTATTTACAACGTTTCGCACAAGAGGCTTCGATGTAGAAATATTAATCGCGTTTGCCTCCGGGTCAGTGTTAATTATCAAAACGTTGAGCGCTACATTGCGGACATTCGTCTAAAGGGTTTAGGTGAGCTATAGAGCACTTGATAGGATGTTGCAAAAAGGTTACAATTGTAACTACAGCACATCTGTTCTGTTATAATGAGATAGCTTCATTATTTCTTACTCAGTCTAGTCGAATTTGTATTTCCTGACATTGAATCTTAAAATGATTATTTTTTGCCTTCTGTATATGATTAGGTGGCTACTTTCTTGTAGCACATGTTGAAACTTTGCTGAGACGTCTAATGTCAGTTCAGATCTATATTTTAATTAAGAAGCAATCCTGCACCAACACTTAATCATGATTTGTGCTAATTCAAAGTCCCGGGTGTAGAAGCTAATTTAATTTGAAGAAAGGAGGGTCAGTGTGTGTGTGTGTGTTTGTGTGTGTGTGTGAGAATAAATGAAAGAGAAAATGAAAACTATATAGAGCATGATAACTAGAATTGTGTTTTGCACGCATTGTAGTGCTTATATGAAAATATCAAAGGGGCATGCAGAGGACCTTGTGACGATTTGGTCTGTAAGCACAATTCTTTAAGACTCCATGCCCACACAAGATATGGCTCATTACAGTACATTGCATTAAGATTAAATAGACCAGTGTCTAATGGCATCCACTGTTTGTCTTTCAGAATTCAAGAAGTATACTCAGGAATCACAGAAATGAAAAAGAAAAAGCACATTTTTGAAAAGGGTTAGATGATCAACAGTAGGTTATAGACATTAACAATTTTTTCGTGACATTTTTGTGCATTTTACAAATGACACACACACACACACACACACACACAAATATTATTTTCTGTTTCTCTACCGCAAGCGAAAAACTGTTGCATATTCCAAGGTTGTTATTTTTTTTTGGGTGTGGGGGGGGGGCAGCATGGGTTTCTAAAATTTACGATGTCGCCTTTTTGGCGCCCGTTCCTGTGTTAAAAAAATCTTCTCGAGTTTCCCTGACTCGTGGCTGAGAAGTGCATTAATTCTGCTCGTAGCAGACGCTTCCGGTCTCAGGTCGGAGCCTCGTGGGCCTTGAAACCTGGCTTAGGATTGCTATAAGATTCTCAAGGCTGTCCTGAATGTCCTTTCGAAAAACGCATGATGTTAAAACTTACCTTTTCACATGCTTTTACTTCTAAACGTTATTTTCTTCTTTATTTCACAAATTTGTGTTGGCAAATATAATGCTGCTAATTATAGAAACTTTTTTTTTTCACTGTCTCTAACAACAGTCCAAAATCCCTCTTTCTATTTTTTTGTATATGCACCCACCGAAGCAAATTTCTCATGTGTGAAAATGTGTTTAGCTAGAAGTTTCTGATTCTTTAGATTTTTCAGGCTGGGCCATTGGCACATCTGTCTAATGGAAAACCCGGCAGCCCGTCACAAACGTCTCGTAAAACTGTCAGAAAATGACTAATATTACTTTCAGGCAGAGATGCACCATGAATAGGGGATTATTCTATCGAGTGTCCGTGAAATCCCTTGGTTTATCGATGCAGACGTAAGCTTTGATTGAAATTCCCGTACTCCACTCAAAAGGTTTTAGCTTGAAAACAGTACTGTGTGTACACAACATGTGGGAAAGGATCCATTTCTGATTCATGTAAAGTTTCCAGGTCTCAACATTTTTCAGCTCAAAGCACGCCTTTGCAAAACTATATGGCATTAAACCAGTTTGCAATAAATATAACGTGATTCACCCGCAGACATTGTTAAACGGTGTGGATATATATTAGGATATCGTATGGTGCTGAAATGTGCCAAGCCCACAGGATCAGAGGGCGAGCCACACAGTAACAGCACATGATATGCCTCATGGTTACGATCGTCTTCATCATCCTCAGGCTTCATCAAAGTTGTCACGCTCACACTGGGGTGAAATAAAAGCACAACAGCCTGGCAGGAATCCTGAAACGTGAGAGAATTTGGAAAGGAAACAGATGGCGGTTTCCAGCAGACACGTACCCGTTTAAGTCTGCGGTTCTCTCTCTTTCCTTTTTTTCCCTTTTCTGTTCCCCCTCTGTTCACTTATTTCTCTTATTGCACTCTCCTCTACTTTTTCGATCGGATCACCTTTTTTTTTTTTTTTTGTCTCCCTTCTCATTCTCGAGCTCTCATCCTCCCTTTCCCTCGCTTCCCATTTTCCCCTGAAACTCCCTGCTGTAATATTTGGGCTCTGATCGAAGTGTTCCGTAGCATTTTCCAGACAGTTAAATCTGTCCACATGTAGCACAGTGATGGGAGTTGAATAGCTGCATAGCTCATTCCCTAAACCCTTCTTGCATTTTTTTTAGCTTGTTAGTCCAAAACCAGCACAAGGAGCTCCATGTAAAAAGTCAAAATTCACCCTACTGCTTCTGAATTTTGACACATTTCCATAACTCAAAAAGTGTATAGCCATTTTTTTTCTTGTCTAAGATGAACAGAAAAACTTACTTTTCTCTGCAACTCAGTTCAATCTGACATAACATTTTGGTTGCATGTCAGCTGACTCATATCAACCACTTGCGCAGCTCCTAATAACAAAGCCCTCGAGAATCATATTGTGAGAATGTCTGCTCTGATTTAGACCAAAGATTGCACTTCTGGAGCGCTCGCAATGCATTTCTTTGTGTGATCGAGGATCTCTCTATGGCTGCTTTTAAAAGTCACAGCAAACTATGTGAAAATGTATGGCAGATGTGTTGCTGTGGTGACCGCAAGGTTGCCAGAGGCCATGGCGTAAAGACTTCAAGCTCATCTGGTTCCTATAGCCGGCGCCTGCTGTGGTGTAGTTTGAAAGCTGCCCTGTTACACTGATCTCAGACCTGCAGTGTCAATTTCTCCTGTAAAGGTTAATAGAAGGGAGCTTGTCTTGGACCAGCATCAAGGTGCAGCTGTGGTCAGACTTGGATGAGAAGGATAAAAGAGAGGTTAAAAATGATTGTGCTACCACCCGGGTCTGCTTACTGCCAAATCTTGGCTTCTGAAATTTCCAGCACCTGCTGTGCATGGTTTCTCCAATTTACATCCAAGATTGGAGCAGAACCTTACAGTGTGCATGGGATCAGACCTGTCTCACTATAGCAGTCATGATAGACATCAAACTGACAGGGAACCAATAAGAATTTTTCTTAATAAAGATTCTTCCACAAAATAATTCGCCTGTTTCATTGTGAGCATGTTTCGACGTAAAAAGTCTTCTCATTTTGTTGTGCCAATCACAGTAATTGACGAAAGAATCCGTCACTGTCTGAATGATTCATGATGACGCAATGTGAACACGAGACTAGCACTTATTTGAGCGCTTTGTTAGCCTTAGATGCAACACAGCCAGATTGCAGGAATTCACGCCAAATACAACTGTCTCTGTTTTTACAATCTGCCATTGAAAAATGGCTTCTGCTTGTTTATGAGGTGGCCCACAACATGACCGGTCCTGTTGCTTACACTGCTTCCTGCTGGTGTATGCTGGAAATGCAGCTTTGTTTTAGCAACAGTGACAGAAGACATTGTTCTGAGCATTTCAGATCTTAATTTTGAATTAATTAATTTATTCATTAATTCATTCATTTTCTAGGAATCTTTTGTTCCTGTAGAGTGTTGCAGTGTATCCACTGGCTCTATGGTAATCATACAACAGAGTCAATTTATTTTAGCTATAAAGTGGTTGAAGGTATGGCTTATTATAATGCATAATTTCATTTTTACCTCATAGCACTGTTGAATATTATCTGGATAGTCGATGCTCTCAGTACAACAGTGACACTGACAATGAGGAGATATGAACAGTTCCTGGGGTTTTTCCACACCTTAATATCAAAGCTGGTTTGAGCTCATCATCATCACAAGGTGGGATACAGACACTGATATAGGTGAACATGAATTATGTTTGGAAAAAAGATACACCACAGTGTCTAAATGTATTTCTAGACCTACTGTAAAAGGCCAACCAACAACGTAGGTGTATCTGATATTACAGATGGGAAATGTTCACGGGGCTCAGAACCTCAGTGGTGCTTCACCTTATGTTAGTGTAACTGCTGTGCTGAGACTCATCCGCTGCCCAAGTCGTATTAGTCCTGGGGTGGACGCTTTCTATTAATAGTCAGTATTTTGCAACAGTAATTGTACACTTACAACAAGAGTGGAGAAATGAGCAATGTTTATGTAATAATACTGTAATATCCTCCACATGTCTGCAAGGGTTTATGCTGGGGTCTCTGGTTTATTCTCACCAGGTCAACAGATTAGCTATTCTAAATTACCGTACTCATAAATGTGAATGTGTGTGTGTGCATTTGTGTGTGCTTCTAACAAGCGTCCTATCATTTGTGATACATTCTCCTCACCTTCCACATACACTGCAACACTGACGATAATTAGATGGTACCTGAAAATGAATCAATATAATATAATATAATATAATATAATATAATATAATATAATATAATATAATATAATATAATATAATATAATATAATATAATATAATATAGGTGATGTGGCCAAAGACAATATTATTATTATTATTACTATTATTATTGTTGTTGTTGTTGTTAAGAATCACAGAGAATTAATAAATAAATTCAAGAATAATATTAATGTTAGTTATAATATAATATAATTAATATAATATAATTAATATAATATAATATAATAGAATGTAAAGCTACAGTATATAATGGATTATGGAATGTTCAAAGATATTATTATTATTACCACTACTGCTACTACACTAATAAAATTTTGTTTGAAATCACAAAATAATCTATTTTATTGTTTATTGTAAGTGATATTATCATTATTATTACTTTATTATTATCATAGTATTATTAGAAATCACAAAATAAATACAAAATCAAGAACATTATTAATATAATATAATGACATAACTGTGGCATGTATTATTATTATTATTATTTAATAATATGCAAAATGTGATTTATTTAACATCATAAAATAATATATTTACTGTTTATTTTATGTATGAATGTATTATTATCATTATTATTACTGCTGCTACTACATTATTTTAAAATTCTATTTAAAATATACAAAATAATAAATTGTACTGTTTATTGTATGTATGTATGTATGTATGTATGTATGTCGATTGAACATTTTCGCTCCCTCTTGGTGGAAAGCAGACGCTAGATCGCAGTCGGCTAAACACACACACACACACACACACACCGCAGGGTCTCACGAGCTGAGCTCTCGGGAAAGACAGACGAGGTGCTCTGTGCTGTAGAAAAACCTCACATTGATAAATACGGTGTGCTGTGTATCCGTATATTCGGAAGACGTTGGCTGTACATGTATTATTATTATTATTATTATTATTATCATTTAGGAAATTCTATCAGCAGGAATTAATGAACTACGCTCAGCTTGGAGTATTATATAAATATATAATGCAAAAATATTAGAAAAAAAATGTTTAATGAGGGTACATAGGCAACTAATTTCATATGGTATTTATTTTCGATAGTAAAAAAACTTCTGTCTTTGCATTAAAAGAAAAAAACCGGATAAAAATAAACCTGTGTACACGTTTGTTGCATTTTTGAGCCACAAGATGGCGCTCACATCGAAATCATCAGGAAAACGTGTGGAATAAAACGTTGGCGTGTTTTCAGGGGTATTACATTTCCATTTTAGTTGTGGAAAAGCCCACATTCCTGATCTAAAAACCTAAATTATCCATTTAATCGCAGGTTTCAAAAAAAGCAATCGACACATTATAGGGGCAGTTTAAAAAAAACGTAATTACTACATCTCTCTCTCTCTCACTCTCTCTCTCACTCTCTCACTCACACACACACACACACACACAGAAAAAGAGAAAGAGAGAGAGAGAGAGAGCATTTCCTCTCATCCTTCAACTCATCGGTCTGGAACTTGAGAAGCTGTCGTAAAGTGCTACATCAGATTTTATGATCATCATCGACTCCCACACCAAATCAACACCCCATCATTTAACAATGAAGCACGTTTTTCTTATTCCACTAGACCTCCACCTACTGCACTAAACCCACACCACCACCACCTTTTTTATTCATCATACCAGCAACCTGATGAAATATTACTTTAAACAAATTATATAAATTTTATGAATATTTTTAGAAGATACTTACATTTTTTTTTTTAATAAACGCGCTTGCTATTATTATATTTGACCTAATTTAAAGTCTTATCGTATACGAACCGCCAGATGGCGCTCCGGTGCTCCAGGTTTTCTATATAATGTGTACGAAGCCGTAAATCTCTTTCTTTCGTTCTGTCTTTATTGTCATCATTTGTTGTCACATTTTAAAACTTAAAAAGATATTTAAATCTAAAAAATTACAAAACAGCAACAATTCACAAAGAAATGAAAGAAAAGAAAACCGAGACCTTTAAATAGAATTCCTCGAAGAGGATATGACGTCACGAAGCTGGTCTGTTGGACTTGGGCTGCGTCCCAGATAGCTTAAATAGTTCACCAGGATAAGTTACAGTCGAAACACGGCACTGTAGGTGTTGCCTTATTATTATTAACGGCACTCGCCCATGTAACAAAAGCCATAAAAGAATGTATAAATAAATTATGAGTCATAAAAAAACCGTAAATCTGAAATGGATCTGTGCTTTCAGAAAGTAAAGAGTTATTTGTAATACAGTCTTTTGTTGATATTCTTCGCCTAAAGCGTTAAGTTTTAAAGCCCTAAAAAAAAACCTATTATCTTTGTGTTTAAAGTTACTCAGACCTTTTGAAATATATTTACATAGACCAAATGACTGTTATTCTTAGTACTAATTGCTCTCCATTACTAGTTAATTACTTAAGAGATGGGTCTAATGGAGATCTCTTAGTTAAGTCTGTGTTGTTTGTGTTTTATGTGGGAAAAATATTTTAAGGGCACACACATACACTCATTCACACACTGGCAATTAGGGAACGCAGTTAGCCTAATTTCCATGTCCTTGGAGTGTGAGAGGAAACCCACCAAGCATGGGGAGAACATGCAAACTCCATGCACATACAGTAAGACTGAACCGGACCCGGATATTTTAAAGTCTAGACCTGTGAATTTGTTTTTGAAAACACATCACATATCACTTTATCATAATAAAAGGATCAGTGTCAAAATGTTCCACATGACAACAGGCCGGGTTTCTGGCAGTTTAGCTGATGAAAGTTTGTCAAAGGTAGAACTTGTTTTACATCCACATTCTGGCTTAAGTCTCAGCGCTTAATCCTGGGAAACATTTTAGTTCTGTGTTGGCCTGCACAATGATAACATGAGCATTTGGCAGAGTACGCTCCAACCTCATATTATTGAAGGTTTGAATTTGTATAGGCTTTAAAGTTGTGTTTTCTGTGGATCTAGCCCAAATGTTTCTGTGCGTAATCCTCCAACATATCCTGCTGTTAATCAGACAGGGGGAGGTTTTGGATGAAACTAGTTGACTAGCTGGCTCGCGTCATACTTTCTTAGAGCAGAGACCTCACAGATGAGGCCTAATGTTTAGTGGTCAAATCTCAGTAGATTCACTCTGATACGTCTGACTGTGTTATTGTGCGTATTCTGGGAATGCAAAAAGGACAAATGGTAAGTTTATTATTATTTTTTTATTTCATTGTTCTTCATACGTATACTTTAAATTGCTCAGGTTTTTATAGATTTTGCATACTCATGCTGTTTTGAATAAATCATCAGTCTATCTCTTTCCTTTATTATATTATTACTGTATAAGAATCAATGTAGTATTTTGATGACTATATATTTAATATGTGTAACATAGAAAAAATAATATAATTCTCATTTAATATTACAAGATGATTATTAGTCCATGCCGTAATGAGTCAGTTCCTAACTCCTGTAATTGTTTGTTGGTGTATGCGGTCATTAAAGCTTATAATATGGGTAAAAAATTAAATACTATATTTTTAGATACCTTGTAAGTACTTTGGGTAATTATGCAGCTGTATGGATAGGTTTATTTAGGCTTTTTTTCTTTTTTTTTTTACATCTAACTAGAGTTTTTGCTCTAAATGTGCATGATACATTTAAAATGTAAAGTCTTGCTTATTATAAATAATAATAATAATAATAATAATTATTATTATTAGTAGTAGTAGTAGAAGTACTAGTATTGTAAAATGAGTACTGGCTTACTGTAAATTCAGCTGAAAACAGATGGTCGTTGCATGGTACTGTGTAAGTGAGAATCTTTCCACTGATCACACCCAAATCACAAAAAGTAGCTGAACCAGTGATTATGCAATATGATTATGAATATAATAAAATTGATGAGATGTTGACAAAGAGGACACTAATGGAAATTTTTTTTTCAGTTGTTTATTAACTGCAGTTTCCATTTGGAACAAATTTCTTAATATTATTATTAATATTAAATAATACTACTACTAATAACAATCATTATAAATAACAAATATAATAAATATTTTTATTATCCCAGTTGTTTTAGTTTTGCTTTAGGCAGGATAATGGCAGCACAGAATTATTATGTCCTGTATATACAGTGGTGTGAAAAACTATTTGCCCCCCTCCTGATTTCTTATTCTTTTGCATGTTTGTCATAAAAAATGTTTCTGATCATCAAACACATTTAACTATTAGTCAAAGATAACACAAGTAAACACAAAATACAGTTTTTAAATGAGGGGTTTTATTATTTAGGGAGAAAAAAATCCAAACCTATATGGCCCTGTGTGAAAAAGTAATTGCCCCCTGAACCTAATAACTGGTTGTGCCACCCTTAACAGCAATAACTGCAATCAAGCGTTTGCGATAACTTGCAACGAGTCTTTTACAGCGCTCTGGAGGAATTTTGGCCCACTCATCTTTGCAGAATTGTTGTAATTCAGCTTTATTTGAGGGTTTTCTAGCATGAACCGCCTTTTTAAGGTCATGCCACAACATCTCAATAGGATTCAGGTCAGGACTTTGACTAGGCCACTCCAAAGTCTTCATTTTGTTTTTCTTCAGCCATTCAGAGGTGGATTTGCTGGTGTGTTTTGGGTCATTGTCCTGCTGCAGCACCCAAGATCGCTTCAGCTTGAGTTGACGAACAGATGGCCGGACAATCTCCTTCAGGATTTTTTGGTAGACAGTAAAATTCATGGTTCCATCTATCACAGCAAGCCTTCCAGGTCCTGAAGCAGCAAAACAACCCCAGACCATCACACTACCACCACCATATTTTACTGTTGGTATGATGTTCTTTTTCTGAAATGCTGTGTTACTTTTACACCAGATGTAACGGGACACGCACCTTCCAAAAAGTTCTTGTCGGTCCACAAGGTATTTCCCCAAAAGTCTTGGCAATCATTGAGATGTTTTTTAGCAAAATTGAGACGAGCCTTAATGTTCTTTTTGCTTAAAAGTGGTTTGCGCCTTGGCAATCTGCCATGCAGGCCGTTTTTGCCCAGTCTCTTTCTTATGGTGGAGTCGTGAACACTGACCTTAATTGAGGCAAGTGAGGCCTGCAGTTCTTTAGATGTTGTCCTGGGGTCTTTTGTGGCCTCTCGGATGAGTTGTCTCTGCGCTCTTGGGGTAATTTTGGTCGGCCGGACACTTCTGGGAAGGTTCACCACTGTTCCATGTTTTTGCCATTTGTGGATAATGGCTCTCACTGTGGTTCGCTGGAGTCCCAAATCTTTAGAAATGGCTTTATAACCTTTACCAGACTGATAGATCTCAATTACTTTTGTTCTCATTTGTTCCTGAATTTCTTTGGATCTTGGCACGATGTCTAGCTTTTGAGGTGCTTTTGGTCTACTTCTCTGTGTCAGGTAGCTCCTATTTAAGTGATTTCTTGATTGAAACAGGTGTGGCAGTAATCAGGCCTGGGGGTGACTACAGAAATTGAACTCAGGTGTGATAAACCACAGTTAAGTTATTTTTTAACAAGGGGGGCAATCACTTTTTCACACAGGGCCATGTAGATTTGGAGTTTTTTTTCTCCCTTAATGACGTAAACCTTCATTTAAAAACTGCATTTTGTGTTCAATTATGTTATCTTTGACTAATAGTTAAAGGTTTTTGATGAGCAGAAACATTTAAGTGTGACAAACATGCAAAAGAATAAGAAATCAGGAAGGGGGCAAATAGTTTTTCACACCACTGTAATCTAGAATACGTCCCAAGTTAAAAAGCTCTGACACAATTAGACGCCTCACACTAAGCTTTCCATTAGCGGGAAATTGTTTTCCACAATGTTTTATGGACTGATGTAGACATTTGCTGTTTAATTCTTTAGTAGCACATATTTGACCTGATGTACATGAATGAGTTTACCTGCGCAAGGTTTAGGGTTTCAAGTTGTATGTACCTTTCCTAAATATTGCCAGATGGCCAGTGGAGCAAGGTCTTTAACCCAAGTTCTTAAATCCCAAAACACTGCCCTTTTTCATTGCATTTTGTTCGTTGCTGTCAGTGATAGAATGTTGCACTCTACAGTATGTGCTGTATTCTGTTAAGAATGTGTAATAATAATTTCAGCCACTAGAGGGAGGATGTAGTCAATTGATTATCCCCTGCACTGTGGATTCCTCAGGTTGTATGATGTATTTTGATGGTAGTACTGTATGTGTAATTTTGTTTTTGCTCTTTGTCAATGTTTAAATACCTTTGTTTAAAGTTACAGTCAGGCTCAGACAACAGATATCCTCAAATCTGACTTCTGGGGCTGTTTTGGCTTTACCACCTCGACTGCAGTGAGTATCCTTGTTCTCAGTATTGGATTTGCCAGTCCTTTCGATGGCCTCTAAATAAATCAAGATTATGGGACAAAAATGTGTTTTTGAGAATGAGAGTGAAAAAGCAATGAGCCCTGGAGGATTTATGATTTGAGATGTGAAACCTTGATGTTTCACTGATGCGGGCTGTGGCCATGGCTCAGGCCTGAGGGCTCTGCCAAACTAAGGTAAGATAAGCCCTCTGTGGATCTTTGCAGAGCCGACCAGGCCTTTTCCCCTTCTGCAACTCACCCGTTTTTGAGCTTTTGAAGTCCATTCGAGTCCCCTCTTTCTTAGCCTCACATGCATGCTCAACAGCCGTCCCACTCGTTCATCTTCCCAGGGCTCGGGTTCAGGCTGTGGTGATGAAATATAGAGTGGAGACCTGTTACATGTTAGTTTAAGAAATAGCGCAGGTGTAAATTACACAGGAGACGCAAGCTGGTCTTATTTATGAGAGCCCTGTCAGGTGTTTAGGTGTTGGAACGAAGTGGTGTAAATCAGAGCATGCTGGATATGTGTGTATATACACATGGAATTGGCTGTGTTTGGCTGAATGTTATTCTCTAAAGAAGGTTTTACGATTGGCTGTGGAGGAAAAACGAAGCACACAAGGCCACCAGCATCGACAAGCCCATGCGGTTGACCCGCTTACTTTGTCACCGTTGGTGCGTCGGTTATTTTAATGTAGTCATTTGCCTGAAATATATGCCTTGCAAAACGTTCTTACAACTGTATTAAATATACACATTATTGTCACATTAAAATGTTATTGCTGCTTTATAGTGTGCTGGGCTAAATCATAACACGTTGTAATTCAGCCTTGTGGTCCTGCAAGCTGATCCAAGGCAGCCTGCAGTATTATGAGGAATGTTCCATGAATACTTGATGATAAAATAAAAAAAAAGTATTACTGATGCTGAAGAATGTCAAGAGAACGTTCCCTGGCCTCGACCTAGTAGCACCTGCCGCGCAGTCTTTGACTAGAGTGGCTTGAATGATGAATGGATGTGAGATGCCGAATAGGATGTCCGAACACATTGTAAATGGGTCATTGAAACAGTAAACCCTGCTGGAGCACTTTCCGTGGTCCAGAGGGAACTGGCGTTGTGAACAGTGTTGATTTTATACCTGTGGGCGTTTACGAGCCTTTCTCTATTCTTTCCCCATGTGCTCAGGAAGTTGAGCTGGGAGGGAGAGAGCCTTTTGGCGTGTGCTTGGATTTGTTACGATACACCATTCTCTCTTTCTGCTCCATGATTGATTCATGGAGTTTGTTGAGAGTCACAGACTACTATAGCTCATATATCTCTTTAACTTATAAGATGTATGTACAATAATTCATAGTTTCTACTAAGATTTTATTCAGAACTCCTGTATATATGACCATTCTGTGAATAGCCAATCAGCCCGGCTTCTCAGTGCAAAAAAAAAAAATCATGCAGATTCAGGTTAAGTGCTTCATCAGTCATTAGAATGGGGGAAAAAGTATGTGAGTCGCTTTGACCTTGGTTGGACGTGCCAGGCTGGGTTGAGTGTGTCTTCTAAAACTTAAGGGTTTACACAGACGAGAACAGTCAGACCAGTCAGGTTCAGAAAGCCTACCACACAGACACTCTTTACATTTAGGCATTTTGGCAGACGCTCTTATCCAGAGCGACTTACATTATTATCTCATTACACATCTGAGCAGTTGAGGGTTAAGGGCCTTGCTCAAGGGCCCAACAGTGGCAACTTGGTGGTTGTGGGGTTTGAACCTGGGATCTTCCGAACCGTAGTCCAATGCCTTAACCACTGAGCTACTCCTGGCCCTTTACAATCCTAATGAGCAGAAAAACATTTCAGAATACACAAAAAATTCAAACCTTCAGGTGGATGAGCTACAGCAAATAAAGACGACATCAGTTTCCAAAGGTGTTAGTCCAGGACACATATCAGCTGCACTGAGCATAAACTTACTGAAACAATTGGAGGGGGGAAAAATCCGTTGAGTCGTTGATTTTTTTTCCTGTGATGTGCTCATGGTACATTCAGAATGTGGCATCAGCAGCATTAATCCATGGTTTGGACCCCAGATCCAGGAGCCATGAGGTGGCTATGCTACACACTGCACTATCATGACACTAGAGCACCTATACAATTATATTATACTGTAGCAGTGGTCTTCCCAGTCACAAGAGCAAAACCCAAAAGCTTGGACAAATGACAAATGATCGATCTGCATTGGTTAGGCCAAGTGATGCAATTGTATCAACATGCAGATTATAATTCTCAAATGAATGCTTCCAACATCATACGCAATTCATTCCATAAAGAGTCCTCATTCATTCCTTATGAGCAAGCAGTGTACACTGTAGTAGCAGTAGTAGTAGTAGGAGTTGTGGGTAACCGCGTGGGTGTACATGTTAGAAGTGCTGCAGAGTGATCACATGTATTGCTTTTTATTTTCATATATGTGATTTTTAAATAATTCATTTATTTATTTTTTGATTTATGTGTTTCTTCATGGTGAAACGCACACTCCCATTTTTCTTCACAGTGCAATAGCCTAATAAACCAGCTAATAACTGCTAGCATTTAGACCCAAGTGTGATTATGTAAATATCAAACCTGAGGGGAAAAAATATCATAACAATGAGCTCTATTGTCCATGTGTGCTAATACCTAGTATAACCGCTGTGGGGCATTTCACTGCATGTAGCTCCTCTGTACTGGCTACATAAAATTCCACTCTTAATTGAAAAAAAGTGTTAGAACCATCATCATTGGCATTGGCGTGGCAAATGGTAATAATTTGGAACACATTTAATAGGAATGTGAGTTAGCTTAATGTGAGCTAGCTAGCTAGTGAACCTAAGTTTTACATAGCTTCTTTGGGATCAATTTCCACTAGCATGGCAAAAAAATAAACTGAAAAAATTAAGCCATTTTCAGTCTGAAATGTAAGGTCCTCAATATTAATTTCACCTTTATATAACAGCACAAACCCTGCAGTATCCAAAACTGAGCTGATATTTAATGTAATTGCGCTCTTGTTTGTGTGATATTGCTTAAATGACTAGCATCAGCTGCGTTTGAGTTAGCTTAGCATATGTGTTTAACAGCTGGAAGTCTCCAGGTAGCTCAACTTCAGATAATAATTTACATGTTGAGCATCACAACATGCTCAAACCCTTTTTGTATTATGAACCTGACTCCTTTCTTTTGTCAGTACTGTTTTAAAATGAACAAAATTTGACCTTAAAGCTAACATTATCACATTTTACGGTCATATATAATCAGTTCACTGGGATCCTTTAATAATGTTTAATTAAATAAAACATCCCATCTGTCCTGCTGTTGTTGGTACTGAAGGTCTGTGTCTTTGCACGCAAGCTGATTTATGGCACTGTGTGTATGTGTGTGTGTGTGTGTGTGCGCACCCTATCTTTCTGGTTTCTTTTTTCCCCCCTTCTTTTTCCGATTTTGGTATTCTCTGCCTACTCTTGTCTCTCGAACTTTCTTCTTCAACAAGCGCGCTCTTTGTCACACGGCTCTCTGCTCTGGGCTATAAAGCATTCTAGAGGGGGGCAAGGATGTAAATAACAGCCCTGTCTCTCTCTTTTTTTTTTTTTGGACCAGATCCTGGGGCCCTGCACACCACTCTCAACAAAGCCCAGGCCAGAGAGAGAAAAGAGAAAAGGTTGCGTGTGAAAGAGGACAGTGAATGCAGGGCAGAAAAAAACTGAGTGAAAATCAAGACTTTGCTCTGTTAGAACCTTCCAGAGGCCTGACGTCTGAGGCCTGAGTCTGTGTTTTTGTTACTTTTGTTTATTACTTTCCTGTTCAGGTCCAAGAGGGCACTGACCCCCGCCCTGTTTTCACGGCCTAAGTAGCTGTCCAGACGTGTTTTGCCAGCCACCCCCTCCACCTACACTTTTTCCTCTCCCTCCCTCTCCGGGTGTCTGCTTTATTGCACTTGATTCTAAGAGCGCTCATTCCTGAGATGGCTTGGAGAGCAGCTGTGGCTAAATTGCCCGCCATAAAGCATGTGCGGTCCAGTCGAGGGTCTGGCACTGACTGGGGGTTTGGGTGGGGGGGATCCTCTCACATGGTCACCTCTACAAAATACCCAATCGACTTGTGCACAAATATATATATATATATATATATATATATATATATATATTATATGAGCTAATTATAATTAAGATTTAAAAAAAGTTTCTAAAGTTATTTTGCATCTCTTTGACAAACACAAGAGCTGCATTGACAAACAAGAGGTCAGTGACATGAATACAGGTCAGGTTCTGGAGGATTGGTCTGTGAAGCATAGCCAAGGGTGTGCGATTATTATCATTAAGTTAAAAAACTGTTACAGCGATAGAATAAATATTCATTGAGTGCTTACACTAGTTTTGGAGCAATGTGTCTGCTCACTTGGACCTCATGTGCACTGTTGGTGGAAAGTTCAGGACTAAAATGCTATATGCATGCAATAATAAATAGACAATAAAATAAAATCCTTTGTGGAATTTATATGGCTACGAGAATTTTTGAGCATGCTTGACTCCAGGGGACTTTGTAGGCATGTTGAAATGTAAGTGTTATTGCAAGGACCTATAGCTGTTATTCATTTTACAATACTCCAGCTGCACTAAGAATCTATTTCTCCCAATTTCCCCCCCCTTTTCATTCCATAACTGTAAAATTTCCATTTGGTGAAAGTTATTGACCATAGCCTGTAGTTAAGGATGGTTGATAAATATTTATTTATTTATTTATTTATTTGCCAGCTTAAAATATTGTTTTTAAATATTTTGGAATGTTTTTGGAAATCACATCTCAAATTACAAGATATAAATAGCTAGCTGTGGTCAGTCACTATTGTAGCACACTGCTTCCAACATGGGTGGCCAATGATGTGTGAGGTAGCAGTACAGCTGAGCAGCTGCAGGGGGCAGTCTTTGTCAGAGTAGAACTTTGACAGCTCCATGACATGTCCCACAACACATGATTACACACCCACATACACACACACACATGAATGTGCAAGTGCTGTGAAGCGATGATGCAAGACTAGGTGTGGAGTGTGAGGTCTGTGTGCCATCAAAAGGCGGAGAGAGCGTGCTGCCTTGCAGGGACAGCCAACTTCGTGACAGATGAACCCAGTGACAGTGGGATACAACACCCTGCAATTGCACCAGCTCGTATGATCTTTCAAAGTCCTCGTCTGCCGCTGCCTGCACATGCAAACCACACTGACCTGTGCCAGCATGCATACAGAACTTTTATGCACACAATATTACACACACACATGCACATAACTGTTCACATACACACACAGGAATTAGCTGTAGGACAAATCTTATTGAAAATTGTTTGCATTACGCAAAGAAGGTGTACTAGGAATGTGACTAACACCATCCTATTGCAAATACCAAGCAAAAACCTGGTATATCAGAGCTCCTTATTCTGTTTTTTTAAACTTCTTTTTAAGTCAGTGAATCAGACCCACCACCATACAGGGTAATCATCCGCTTTAAATTACCCATATCTCATTCTCTGACTGGTCACTAGGTGGCGCCTTGCTCTCAAATTGCAAACCAGAAGTTCAGATTCAGGCCAATATGAGCAAACCTGATGTATCATGGCCCAATGAAAAGGAGGAAATGAGGAAGGGCCATAAATGTGTTTGGTGCATGCAGGGCCTAATGGAGTCTGCCTTTGCCAGTACATTAGCAGCAGAATGGAGGCACGCAGACTTGCACCTCCACCACGCATCACAAGAGAAAGGAAATGGAGATGGGAGGAAAATACCCAAGTTGGTGCACTTTAATTGCAGGGTGATGAATTTATTCTCACTTAAACTAATTTTTTTCCAACCAACATAGTATTTATTAGTCTTTCATAATATATGGTGCATAGTGCGTTCAATAATGTACTTGGGGGGAAAAGAGTATATAGAACGAGTAAATAAGTCTTCTGGTAATAAACAGCACAGTAGGAAAGAATAATTGTAATGTAAGACCAGGAAAGACACAAGCAAACAAGCAAACAAGTGAAAAATAATGCAACAATGATTAAACTGTTCATTCTGTCAGTAGCACGTTTATTGAGTTTTTATTAAGAATAACTGAGAATATGTACTTTCAAGGCAAGTGATTCTGACACCGTGTCGTAAGCTGAAATAATTCTAATCAATAAATGACCATGGTTTAGGAGGAAAGTTGACAATTTGCCTTACTATAGCCAGGGACCCACATTCACGATATTATAATAATATTGTATGTTATTATTTTGCATATTTATAGAGTTGTTGTCTAAACGTATTAGAACAAAGTTGCTATGTATTTCTGAGTTATTAAGATTTTGAGTAATCATATGTAAAATTCATGTGAGCGGTCAAGAAAGAGATTTTGAAAAGACACATACATAATTTTTCCTCATAATACACTTGCTTCCGAATATGTTCATCTGTCAAAAAGCGTTTGTTTTTCCTAATTAAAAATAATTTTAGGCTGAGCTGCAAGCCACAAATGCACTGCTGTCTCTGCTGGGCACCAAACAGGTGAAAGCCTAATGGAACAACAGACTTCAGGGAGGACGCTTTAAAACGTGTTACGAATGCCGACAGTGTGGGTAGAAGTGTGCGGACGTTTGTCATCACCCGTGTATTTGGAAGGGCGTCTGGCTCCTTCTCAATCGCGAACACTTGTGTAACCTTGGTACACCCTCAGATCACAAAAACCGAATCACTGCACGCTGTTCATCTTTCCTGCAAGTCACTAGTGGGGTGTCCATTTTTGCTCAGACCATAGTTCACACCTGCACAGCAGTGACTGGGGAGACTTGAATGGAAAGCAAAGATAAGACAGTGTGGCCAAAAGAAGTTTTAATACAACTGTAGTGTGAATAATTTTTGATTACATGCATACAGTATGAAATACGATCACGTTTTGCCTGCAAAACAGCACAATTCTTTTAGGCACACTTGCACAGTTTTTCAAAGAACAGGAGAAAAGGTAGTTTGTTCCATCTTGGAGAACTAATAATACAAATGTTGACATCAGGCCTCTGTTGTGGCCAAACCATCACTTCCAGGACGTCTTTTTCTTCTTCTCTTATGCTGAAGATAGTTCTTAATGATATTGCCTGTATGTTTGGGGTTGTTGTCCTCCTGCAGAATAAATTTGGAGCCAATCACAAACCTCCTGATGATATTGCATGATGGATAAGTATCTGCCTATATTTCCCAGCATTGAGGGCATCATTAATCCTGACCAAATCTCCAACTCCATTTAGCAAAAAGCAGACCCAAACTTGCAAGGAACCTCCACCATGCTTCAATGTTGCCTGCAGACATTCATTATTGTACCGCTCTCCAGCCCTTCGGCAAACAACCTGCTTTCTGCTACAGGAAAATATTTCAAATTTTGACTCATCACTCAAGAGCACCGGCTGGCATTTTTCAGCACCCCAGTTCCTACAATTTCATACATAGTTGTCATTTCATACAAGGAAGTGGTCTTAGCATGAAGACCACTTCCCGGCCAAACGTCTCCAGACTACAATCCTCAACATTGCTCGTTTCTTTTTGTTCCTTGAAACCCTAGCCTGCTTTGAAATCATTACCTGGAAGAGACCTTGCTGATGCATTATAACGACCTTGTATCTTGTTTTTGTGCTCAGTCTTGCCATGGTTTATGACCTGTGACATTAGTCTTCCACAACCTCACCTTTAGTAGCAGATTAGCAGAATTTGGCTGTTCCTAACCCAGTTTTAAGTGTCCTACACAACTGTTTCTGTTTCTGTGAATGACTGTGTTTCAACTTCTATATCAAATCGATGATCATTAGAACCTGCTTGGTATAATTTCTAAAGTGTGAAAGTGTGCAAGAATTGATGCTGAGGGTTTGAAAGTAGTCACACCGAATACTGATTTGATTTAGATTTGTCTTCTGTCTGATCACTTTGCATTTTGTAAATTGATATAATAACAGCAACAACAACAATCAGTTGTTATTTTAAGACACAAAGGTCCGCTGGAACAGTTCTTGCACAAACCGTATTGTGTCAAGTGCATTTGCAAAACCCATCAAGCACCATGCTGAAACATGCTCTCATGAAAACCATCCCAGGAAAGCAAGACCAAAACCTACCTCTGCCGGAGAGGAGAAGTTCATTTAGAGTTACCAGCCTCAGAAATCACCAATTAACAACCAGCACCTCAGTTTAGAGCCGTTATGAAGGATGTATAGAGCATACGTAGCAGACATATCTCAATATTAAATGTTCAAAGGAAATTATTACTTATTTTGGGTGCCTTCAGCATTCGTTTTACAATGTCGAAAAAAAAAACAGGTATCATGGAATTTCATGTGAATTAGGTTGTGGCTGGTATGTTGACATCATGTATTATGGAATGTCCTCAAATATTGTGAGTTAATATTTCAGTCATATCGCCCACCTCTAAGAATTAACCATCATGTCACTTAACCCTAATGATGGATTGTGATTTCACAGCTTTAATAGCACTCCAAATGTTCAGTACTGGTCTGTGTAGTTCAGAAAACGTGATTTCCACCTGATTTAAAATAATCGGAGCTTAAACGTGATACAATCTAAATGCTGTCTGAGATCAACCACATGACGATTTTGAATTGTGATTCTTTCGGTAGTCATCTCAGGGACTGTTTCCTTGCCATCATCTTGCTTGCGCATCAGGGACTCATTCATTCTTTCATTTTCTATACCGCTTAATCCTGTGTTCAGGGTCGCGGGGGACCTGGAGCCTATCCCAGGAGACTTCGGGCACTAGGCGGGGTACACCCTGGACAGGGTGCCAATCCATCGCAGGGCACACACACATACACACACTCACACACCCAATCACACACTACGGGCAATTTGGGAACGCCAATTAGCCTAACCTGCATATCTTTGGACTGTGGGAGGAAACCGGAGTACCCGGAGGAAACCCACCAAACACGGGGAGAACATGCAAACTCCATGCACACAGAGACGGGAATCGAGCCTGGCCGGGGAACCGAACCCAGACCCTGGAGGTGCAAGGCGAAAGTGCTAACCACTACACCACCGCGCCGCATGCATCAGGGACTAATACTTATAATCGTTTACATTCTTCAAGTTTTTTCCGTAAAGCTGCTTTGCGACAGTGACCACAGAAATAAAATGATATAAAACTGAAATTGAAACAATGAATTGAATTCCATCTGCACAGTCAACAACAATATCACTATTAAACCACTGCAACAAAATAGATTAGTTCCTTTGCCATGCAACTTGCAGTTATCTACAGAAGAAATATATTTGAGGAAGAACTAACATTATTGATGCTTCTTTGGGACCTCACTTTTTTATTAGAATAATCCCATACTACAAGCTATATATGTGATATCCAATAATATCTAATAATCCAGTAGCTTTCTGTTGTGATAGTGGAGTGCTGGTGACTTCAGAGCAGCCGCAGCATTAATGCCGGTTCATAACCTCCTGAAACAGTCTCATGCGACAGCCCTATACTGCGGTCACTCCTCTGACACCGTGTCACAGCAAGAATCAAATTCAAACCCCAAAGGTCTCAGAACCTGATTATCTACATTATCTCAGGTCTTGCAGCTTCGCTGTTGTAACTCCTCGGTGGTGCAGTGAGCCTCCTCAGACAATAACTAGGATAATACTTTCTTTTCTATCGCACTTTCTTTTATACAATGTGCTGTTCGTGTTACTTCAAAAGAGTGTGCAAACCCTCCATGTACGTCTGTCTAGTTCTGTGTGTTCTCTTTAGACATCTCTTGGATTTTATTTACAGTCATGGCCACGCTTTTAACTTTTCCAGGGTTCTGCCAGTTAAATATTTATCTAATATTTAAATATTAGTTTTTGCAATATGTGTCCTCAAACATATTGTTGTGATTTCCAAGCCTTTATTTTTGCCAGACACTGGCTGTGCTCTCGGCCATGTGCATTTTTTCCCGCCTTCTACTTCCTTTTATAGGCCAAAAGAATGCGACTGATTTATGGTCTATGCTTGTGCTGAACCCACATATTCTGCGTATGTGTATACACACACACACACACACACACACTGCTAATACTGAAGAATCTACAGGGCCAAGGCCGCCTAATGCTTTCATTTAGAGCCTTACAGCTTGGTGTCTTTGTAATACTCATTTACACACAGGAGTGTGTAACTCTAACCCCTAGGAACAATGTCGGTACAAAGTAGCACATATAGACACATACACATGCATGCATTCATACACAGCCAAGAGCAGCAGCTTGTTGTTTCCATGTTGCCTCTGTGCTTTGGCTTGTGGGGCTGTCGGCGACGCTGATCGATGCGCCTTTATTGCTTCCCCTGGATTATCAGTCGAGTTCAACGGGAGGGGAAGGTGATTCATCAGCACAGGAGAGAGAGAGAGTGTGCGAGCAAGCGAGAGAGAGAGAGAGAGCAGGCAAACAAGGGAGGAAGAAAGTGAGGGAGACAGTGAAGTAGAAGTGGGGAATTAGAAAGGGAGATCTGAGATAAAACGAAGATAGAGTGTGTGTGTGTGTGTGTGTGTGTGTGTGTGTGTGAGAGAGAGAGAGAGAGAGAGAGAGAGAGAAATAGACCAGCTACAAACAAATTAAGTGGGTGGGATATGAAGAAGATGGTATGCAGATGTAGTACAAAACGTGCCAAATGTATGCAGAAGGGAAACAAAAAGCCTGAAGTGTGTCTGTGTGTGTATGTGCATGCGTTTGTGTGTGTGAAAAGATTCAAGCCATCTTTATTGTAGATAAATTACTGCTACTCATCCCCAAGATGCCACTTCCTAATTAAAACAGATAGCGAAAGGAATAAAGAGAAGCAGGAGAGGAGGTTGGGAAGACAAAGAGTAGGCAGCACAACCCAGGTATGACCCAGTCTCTTTGTGACGTACACAGAACACTAGAGCGCACAGGGTGTTTGCTACTGTATAACGGCCCGTCTTCTCGACAAAACGCTACATGTACATAGGTTAGGCTTAATAACCTGGATGGCTGAGCAAAACTGAGAAAGAGAGAGAGTGAGAGAGAGGCACACGAACAAGACAATGGACACTGATATGGAGGACGAAAGACAGACAGCGAGAGAGGCACAGAGACAGCAGCGCACCTGTTTCATCTCTACTTCATCCATCAGATGGCCCATCGCTGCTGCACGCTCTCCCCCGGCTCCTGTCGGCGTACGTGTTCCCAATTTTCCACAGGTGCTTTTCCCGCCAGCCGTGACCCGCTTGACACACAGTGCCAGCCTGCAAGGCTAGGCCTGCAATATGTTAGTGTGTTCTGGCATGACGTGAAGGCAGGTTTGTTTGCTTTGGCTCGGCCTCATGACTTCGCTGCCTTGACGTCGTCATCATTGGCTCAGCGATTCTCCTTGTATCTGGGGCTCTTTTCAATGCCTCTTTGTCTACTGTACCGTCTATAAGGGTATAAGAGAAGAGGACATGCAGGTCCCGAAGCCAGAAAATGAGAACCGAACAAACAGCTGGTCAGTTAAGAAAGTTTTGAACTGACAAAAGGGATTTTGTTTGAGGCACCGCAATCAAAATACCAGTAGTCAGATTAAGTTATATGATATGACACACATATCAACTACCTAATAAATACTGGCATGTACTGCACCCGCAAGTCACCATATTTCAAATGATATGTTTATCAACTGACAAAGAGCTCACATTTAAAGCACTTGAGGGTTTACAGTGTGAACAGCACAATTTATTTAAGATGATTTAATAATTGACACATCATAGTGTTTTCTATCTATCCACTTAATGCTTTGGAATATTTATATATCTCTTATCACTTACGTTATAGCAGCTATACATTTCAGTTTTTTCTCGTGTCATGTTTCTGATAAAGTGGAGTTTTGAGAACGTAAACTTTTTAACCGTTTATAGTCACATTGAATATAGTTACATCCGGATATCATCTCCCTGGAAATTACACCTACTGACCAATCAGAATCAGGAATTCATCAGCATCAGAGTCAGTTGACTCCTTCTAAATTATAACATATCTGGTACTTAAATAAATACCTTTATACTTACAAAAAAATAAATAAATCGAATCTACTCAAGGATTAAACACAGATCTTTGTAATTCGTCATAACGGGGACCGGTTTGCAAGACGAGTCAATATAATTACACCCTTTCTTACTATTATTTCTCTGTTAACAAGACAAAAAAATAAAAAAAAAACTCAAATGGTAGCTTGTCATTTTAATTAAAGGTTTGTTGGGGAAATCTTCTCACTGCCATAAAAGTCTCTGTGAATGAGCTGTTGCTATTGAACAAGTGCATTAATACAATATAAACCTGCGATTTGAATTACGGCCAGCACTACAGTCCCGGCTGCGGTTATCGACAATAAATCAACACCGACTGACCAATCAGAATCAAGAATTCATCAGCATTGTGATATAAAGTCTATTGACTCGTCCTAAATTATGGCATATCTGGCACATAAATAAATAAATACCGTTATACTAATAAATAAAAGGCTTTACAAAAAAAAAAAAACATTTAAACTAATCTACATAAGGATTAAACAAAGATCTTTGTAATTAGTAATAATGGGGACCGGTTTGCAAGTCATGGAATGCTCATGTGTGTGAAACATGCACTTTGCTGATATGCTGCGAGCTACCTGCAACGCAAAGTAAGCAATTATACCTCATATAATGTGCAAATATGCTGTTATGGAAAGCTAATTCATCTTCCTGGTCTTTTAATTCAGCTCCCTACAGATGATTTTGGTTTTATAATTGTATTATTTCCTTCTAACAACAAAATTACCAGGAAAAAAAACATGCTAATGCTTTTAGCTTATTATGTTATAATGTAAAGTTTTGCAGCTTCGCATTTCTCTTATTTGACTTCATAAGAGGACCATTTAGTTTAGTCAGTTATGAATAGTAATCCAGTTTGCTGCCAAGCCCTTGCTTACTAACCATTAGAGCAGAGCTACCTGCAGTGCACGTGCCTGCCGAACGTACGTGCACGTCTGACTTCTTAAACGTCTCACATAGCCGTTTACCTTCGCCGCACACTACATTACTTTGTCTTCATATCTGGTGTAATCTTTTGCTGCCTCTCTCTTGAGATTTGTGCCTGTGTCTGTCCCTGAGATTGTCTTTGCCTTCACCTTTCTTCATGCCACTTTGCTCTTCTCTTTCCGTGCCCCCTGTCTTCCCTTCATGCACCCCTCCCCTCCACCATCAACACCCCCCCCCCCACCTCTCTGATGATGGATGGACAGCTTGTGTATTTCCAATCTGCCATCTCTCCTGATGCGGTTAGGGGCTTGGATGCTGCTGCAGGCGGGAGAGCGAGAAGAGAGATGAAGGGAGGGGTGGGGAGTGTAGAGGAGAGGAGAGGAACGAGGCGAGAACGGGGTGATGCAGAGGACACGGTATCTGGAAAACAAGCAAATGAAAAAGAATGCGACAACGGTGGCGGTGTTTCGAGGGGTCCAGAGCACGTGCTGCTGAATCAAACATGCACACGGACACGTGCTGCTGCAGCTGCTGTGGCTCGTACCATCTTGGTTGTAACATGAAAGTCATTTTGTCAGGTGTTTTGGAAATGTTCCGTGTTATTATGAAACCAATAGGTTTGCTCTTAATCTTTCAGAAGTGTCTCTCAGGAGAGTAGCTGTTAGGGGAAGGCTTCAATACAATTGATATGATTTTGGTCTATAAAACAATGATTATGTATTTTTTTTTTGCCGATTATAAATCTGATATGGTATAATATGGTATGACACCAAATGATATGATAACATACACTAGGATTCTATTTCGATTCTTAAGGCAGCGATACGATATGTGCCGATACTACTGACTCTAATATGATACGATATGATACCACATGCATATTACTTTAATTCTAAAGGCACTGACTGACATTTGATGAAATCTACAACACTTCCAAATGATATATGATATGATATGGTATCAGGAGATATGATACTATATAATATGATTTGATTTAAATTCATGGTAATGATTCAATATCTGACAGCACCACCTGAATATGCAAAAAATATGACATGTTACAATGTGATTCAATATGATGCGATTTTGAGTCATAAGGCAATAATATGATATGTGACTGAAAGTGCTATTCAATAGTACGATCAAAATGTGATGGACCTTCTTTAGAATCTGGGGTGGTCCTACCATTAATTTGAAAGATGATGATTGCAAATCACATCAGTTTAAAAATATGAATGATTTTTTACACCTCAGTTGTTTGTCCTTTTTTTTTTTATAATGATCAATTTATAATCAATTATAGTCTATAATGGATTTATGAGCGTTGCATCAGTTCATTTCAGTCGTTGCCTTTTGAATCAATGCATTAATCCAAATGACCGGACAGTTACACCCCGGTGATCTAGCACTATTGAACGCTCGAATTTGATTGGTCAGATGTTGTAATGTTGATTAATATTCTATAACAGCAGCTCTTCCACCCAAAATCACAGGTTTAAATGAATGTGCTTGTCCTTTTGTTCCCCATTTATTTTATTCTTCCATTTAATTACACAAGGACTTAAATGGAGGATGACAAAAATAAACAGCGAAAATATGCATAATGTAGATATGAAGTTTTCTATAATGAGATGTTTATTTAGTAATAATTAAATAAAAAATTTCCACTTATGAGAAAGTCTTCAGGATAGAAGGCTGTGCAAAATCTATTTTCTTTTAAGTAAATAAACAAAGAAATGTTGCTGTGGTATAAGAGAAATAAAACACTTCAGGATGTGCTGTGATTCAAAAATAGTCCATTTGTTTAGATTTTTTTTTTTATCCTGTAAACTTAGATATTCCTGTATAGCACAGATTTTTATGATACAAATTAGTTTTAATATTATCCAGTTATTGTGTTTATTGTTTTATTTATTTGCCCCTTCATTGTTGGTGATTAGTGCCAGTTACTAACTACAGTAATGCATTTGTTTATATATTTTTGTTTCTGAGGACTGATCTTAACTCTGTTGTAAATATAATTAATACCAGTAGAGGGAGCCAGTTTAACCGGGGTCCCTGATTTGACCCCAGCAAGTGATTGTGCATTAGGTCCAATGAGGTCTTAACTGACTGACTTGCAGGTGTTAAGTAGTCTATCATCTAAAAGCATGAAAATTATCTTGGCAAAATTTTGAAACGAAGTTTTCAAAACTTTCGTGTCTGTCACTTTTTTCAGTTTATTTAAAAAAAAAATCTAAATTTAAATATTGCTATTTTATAGGACTTCAGGGCTTACAATACCATTTCAGCACTTTCCTTTGATTTCTCAGGTGACAAGATCATGTGTAATAGAACATGTATGACACTGACCTCATCTGCTTTAACCCCTGGAAGGGCCACTAAAAGGTCAGCCTGCTTGACCTCTATGACGTACCTTTGCCGACTAACACTTTTGAACTTTCGAGTCAGACAAAAACTTTCACACGCACATCACATGAGAAAGAGTGTAGGTGTGTGTGTGTGTGTGTGTATGATCAATATCAGGTACAGACATCAATTGACACATGGGAGTAATCCTTCCTTCACAGCTTCAGGCAAGACAGCTTTTTTAATTTGGCCAGTAGGATACGACTCTGAGTTATATTCATTTCGCTTTAATTCCACACAGGCTGCAGTCCATTGTTTTGGCCTTTTTTCCTCTCTTTCTTTAGTGAAGACCCCTTCATTGATTGTAATTAAATTTGCTCTTGTCTCTTGTTTTTGTCCTGCTCTCTCTTCTTCCCATCTGTGTGGTGCGACTGGCTCTTTCTCATTCTGTGCCGGTATCATCCCTCAATGTCACTCTTTCGCTTCGAGGCATCGACCTCTGCCTCGAGCCCTGGTTCAGCGGCAGGTCACTCGAGGGAGGGGGTCGCCTGTTATTGGGGGGTGCCAGCTTCCTTCACTTGCCACGGATATGCTGCTGCCATGGCAACTGTGTGAAACTGCCAAGCGGTCCTGACATTTTGCTGGGAGCATCTGAACCCAATGCTGAGCCATATTCATCCATATTTTGGATCAGCCTGCAGTTTGAACTTTTCTCTATTATCAAACTGCTTTTCCCTTTTCTCTATCAAGTCATTTTTCTTTTTTTGTTCGGAGTTCTAACATTCATATTAGATCGCACATCCGGCACTTGAGTGTATACATATCCAGGTTTGGATTATTTCCTTTGTAAAATACATCACATGAAAAAAAAAATTAGGCCCACATAGTCAGATTAGACTCAATATCCAATTACTGATGTTTTTTCTTTAATAACCAATATCAACATGCAAGAAGTAATACGTTTCATGATCTAATGTATGCACCTTTATTATGACTACCATTTGTTTCCTTCTTTTCAGAATTAATGCATCTTTAAGTATGCCTAGAAGTGAGACCTGATGGACTAATTGTTAGACAACTGGAGGGTAGACTGTCCCAGAGACAAATGGCTAAGAATCTTGAAATACTTCTTTCTATCATTAACAGAATTATAGCGCAGTTCAAAGAAAATGATAAAACCTGAACAGAGTCATGACCTGGTCGAACTGGATCTTCTGATCGACATGTTGTGCTGTTGAGAACAACCCTCTTATTCGATGCCCAGGCACGTTGTTGCTTTTAAGTCACTATAGGAAAGTCAACAAAAGTTTTAATAATAGATTAACAGCTAAACCTTATATTCTTTAATATTTAACAAGTTTGTTGCATAGATTTTATAAGAAAAACTACTGGCTATCTGTTTATTTCTTGCTTATCTGGGCATTTCTTTAGATAATACTTCATGTCCAGTCTCAGATTAGAGCTAGGTCCATTTCAAAGGACCACACAGATGCAGTCTTCTCTTTTCCCAGACAAAATATTTCCTCACAGATCAGACCTACCATCATTTTATTCCTTTCCTTTTTTTTAAATATATAATAATAATAATAATATATTTATTTCAAACACATCACTGACATACCTCTTTACTAGAAGCACGTACGCCAGTTGGCTACCTTTGTGTTTTCTTTTCATCACTGCTGTCGAACAAAACAGAGCTGAAATTAAAAGTGGGAAATCTACATCTTTATTAAATACCGCCATAACCAGTTCAGCAGAATTGAATCGGAGCCCAAATCCTGGCACAGGGTGGTGTAATAATTCAGGGGGGAATCCTGAAAAGAAATCCAACAGCAATTTGCCAGTTCTGTAACTGCCTTTGTTCTATGCTATGTTGTATTTATATAAGGGACGTTTTCATATATCAAGATTTGATGAATGATTTTAACAGTGACATTGGAAAACTGGGGGGGGAAAAGGTCGAATGAAGGAGAGAGAAAAAGCGCTGCGAGCTCTTCTGCTATTTGCTTCATGTGTTTTGGTACTGAACAGACTTGCAGAGTGCCTCGGGCCACCACGTTCAAACCAGGTGGAGTTTCTTTAAAGAAAAAAAAAAATGCAACTCACTATTAATTATGTCTTACAGAACCCACTTTGTTTCTCTCTTTTTTTCCCTTCTTTCTCTATCTCTCTTTCTTTATCTTATTCTATCTTGCCAAACAGATATGATGGATTGGGTTATCAGTGTCCCACAGAAGCATGAGCGCCTGTCAGGTGCCTTTTGATGTTCGACAGCTTGAATCTCCTTCGCCATGCTTTGATGATCCACTCTAAATCCAGATGAATCAACATGGTACGGTGCTTCGCGCTACATGCAACACAGGAGGCCATTAAACACACTCCACTTAAGATTTAATGTACCCCTTCTTCCTTTAATAGAAAGTTAGGATTCACTTTCACCATTTTTTATAGTTCACAATTCCACCCTCCCCCCCATACATGTATAAAAACTATTGTTCTCTCTTTCTCCGGTCCATAAAGTGACAAAGTGCTTCCCTATCCTTATGAAACCATGCAATCCTCATATCAGGATATCACATTTTCTCCCAACTACTTTGTATATTTATCCTCGTAAGACGCTCATATGAAAGCAGCTGGGTATTACTTTTCCCCCCCAAACTTTCTTTCCTGTTCGGGGACATTGATCAATTCCCATAGTTGTTGGATGCTAATAAACAGAAATAGTGCAGCAATTACAAGGCACACAATTATAGTCTGGGTCTCCAGAGGTTATACAAGCACCCAGTCTTTTCTTCACTTCCAAATAATGAGCTGTCAGGAATTTCACTTGCTGTGTCTCCAAGACCCAGTAGGTGGAGCTGTGTACACAAAACACACAAGATCTACATCCACAACTAATCATTGTTTTAAAGAAGTACCCAAACACATCAGACCCACTATTCTCTCTTTAGTCTTGGGTTTATGGCGTAGCCTAAGCGACAGAGTGACAGGAAACTAAAGGGATGATTGATGATGATCCCATGTACCACAATTCTTAATTTCTTAATTTTTAAGGTGGTTCCTAGATACGAATTCTTGTTAAAGAAACAGGTGTCCCATTTATAGTTGTGAATAATGAGGACCGTGGCTTGTGGAATAATTTCTGGTACCGTTTTAAAGTAAATAGTCCAATAATTCTCATGTTGCTCCTCATATAAAGGTCCTTTACAGTTGTGATAAGCGGTGATTCATTTGTTTATCTGAAATTTAGGTCTCGAATTATCATCAAGCGTAGTGTTTGTGGGTTAATAGAAGTGAATAATAATGTAATGCAAAATAGAATATAATAATACACTACGTTATAGCTTTGGCACCAGGAAGCTGTACATGCAAAAGTGACCTGTTTTAGCTATTTTTAAAAGATAGCAAATGCTCAAATTAATGCCATCTGATCTCATGGCACTTGTGTGTACACTAAATAGAAGAACATTCAACATGTGTTGATGTATCATAACTGATGTTGTTCAGAGCTGATTTCCTCCTTTAGTACAACAATTGTTCTGGGATGACTCTGATAGACTACTGACTTCAGAGGAGCGAAAAGGAAAAAGTCGTGTTGTGAGGTCTGGTTGTATTCAATCTTCTCTTGTTAGCTATCTTGTACCTAAAATAAAAAAAAAAAGAAAACCTTCAGATTGTATATGAGGAAAAATGTTGATGCCTATTGCAGACTTTTGAGCCACACTGTGTAGCAAAGAATGAATTAACTGATAATTTAGCAAAAACAATTTAGGTTCCACGGTTCGATGCTAAGCTTGGATAATTTTTTTTTGTGGAAATTCTCAAAATGTCTGTCAAATTCTATAGTTTCCTTTTGTCTCCAAAAAGTTGCCAAGAGGCAAACTGGTAATCATAAATTGCCAGTGTGTGTGTGTGTGTGCTGGTTTCCCATTCAAGGTGTATACCTGCCTCACACTTCCTTGATAGACTTTTAATCTCCCACAACCCTTAATGATCTTAGTATAATAAAAATGAATAGTACTTTAGTGTAAAATCCAGTATAATTGATGTCATGTAAAGGTGTCCATTTTTTTTGTATTCACATGTCCGCCTAATACTTCATATTTCTGATCACTTCAGCTAACACAGATATAATTTAATTTGAACAGCATTAGCCTCAGCCTAAATTGTTCATTTGCAGGAAGCTATGCAAGAAGAAAGTGATTTGTTTTACTTGATTCATTAATTCCTCTAACTTTTTGTAATAAAAGAATGAATGATTTAATGCATAATTTTAAAACATTCAGTACATAAGTTTTCATTCTACCCCCAGCTCAGTGATTCATTCAAGCACAGAGTTGTTTCCTGCTCTGTTAATTATTACTAGTGATTAAGCTCCTGTATTGGGAGGTGGTCTTAAATAAACAATTTCCTTTGTTTTAATCAGAGGCGTGGGAGTGCAGCATGCTGAAATTAAAGCGTGTGTTTAAGATAATGAGGAGCACTTAACGCCCTGCTACTGTTCTTCAATGTCCTTCAAAGAGAGGTGACTGGAAGTGCCTCGGAGCTGTTCCCGATTAGCTGTCCACTGCGAGACCTAGTAACTGCTAACACCATTGAGAGTGAGGGTGAACATGGCTGACAAAATAAATCCAGCCTCTTTCACTCAACTGCTCAAGGCTGGGGGTGACCTCGACACCAGGAAGCAAAAACTCACCCAAAAGGAGCATGTGACAAGCAACAGGAAGTCATTAGCACAATACAAATGTTACTCTGGTAAGGGTCATGGATCAAAGGCCTGGAACACAGCATACTGAAGTGGGGAAAGCTAAAAGTTTTTCAAAGTACAGGTTTGGGGTTGCCTCAGACGCTAATGCTTTCCCTTGTGAGATAAACTTTCAGCTTATAGAAACAAAAAAAAAAGTGCTCCATTGGAGTAAGGCTACAACTCTGAGGCGGTTAGTAAATGCCTTTCCAATGAGGCTTTTCAGCTTGCCTCTAGTAAATGAAGCTTTTTGTTAACTGCAGCCCGGCCCTTCCTGCACTGGGTCTGTCTATCTCTCTTTCCTACTCCCATGCCGTATATTGTCTCAATCTTTCTTATTTTCACTTTTTTTTGGCTGTTGTTTCTCTGCTTGTCTCTCGCTTTTAAGCGTTCATCCACCTTCAGCTGGGGGTTCCAAAGTATAGTAAAGCTCCATTCTGAACAAAGTCAGATGTGGGAAGTTCCTCCTTGATATTCCCGTCTTCCGATCACAAAGCGTTCCAGTGCTCAGAGCTCAGAAGGATGATGTATAAACAATGAAAATGGCTTGCCTCAGCCAAAAACCAGATTTATCTCCCCATCTGTGTAGACTGCAAACTGGAGCGAATAACAATTACACCACATTCAGATTAAATTGATATGCACAGTTGAAAGGTCTATACATTATTAGAGAATCACAAAGCAATATTGTTTTATGTTGAACAGATACGCTTGCTAACTAAGCATATGCTCAGTTTTGTGTCTGCAAGCATAGCAATAAGTATGTTTTTTTTAAGTAACAGTAACATTGACACAACTGTGCATTTTAATACCTTAAATTTTTTAAAAATAAAAAATAAAACCATTAGCATTAAAGTGTAAGTCAGATTGTATGTTTCCATGCTGTCTGTGTTGTGAAATCTGTACACAAAGCCATGCCCCTGAATCTATTTGAACCCTGACTTGTGGCAATTTACCAATTCAGCTGCTTAATGATCCAGTTATAATCCCATCACTATTTGCTTTGAAATATGAAAAGTAGATTGAAAGGTGGTTCATCTGAAGCAATACAGTACCCTACCTCAATCTTGATTATTTTTTTGTGTGTTTTCTATTCAACTATTCAAGCATACATTTATGTTGTCTCTTTTGTATAAAACTTAGATAGTTTTTCTGTTAACTTAAAATGTCAATCTGTCTTGTCTAAACTAGTCAGCTAATTAGGTTTCTTAGTTAGGTAGTTAGTTTTTGTTAATTTATGCTGTTAATTTATGTTGTATGTAGCACCTTGGTCCTTGGGGAATGTTGTTTCATTTCACTGTGTTCTAAACTGTACATGGTTGAAATGACAATAAAAAGCTACTTGAAGACAGTTTAACCCTTTGTTGCTAGGAATGTTGCTAATTCTGCCTTCCCATCTTCACTGTATATGAATCTGGCTGCACTGGATCTCACATTTTTCCTCAAACAGACTGAGATGGTGGCACTGGTAAATGTCTATGTAAAGATCGACAGGAAGGCCATGAAACAAAAAACAAGCCACTTTATTTTGTAGGTTCATATTTACAATATTTGCCTTATGCTCAAGGGCCCGACAGGGGTAACCGAATGCTACCCCTACCATAGGAGTTCTTTGTGCTAGTGAAAAAACATTTAAAGAAAAACTACCATTTGCACCTGGTAGTGTCAAACCATGACATTGTGTATTATTCTGTTGCACTTCTCCCACTAAGAACTTGTAAATTTCAATTTTCCAAGTTCCAAGAATGGATTGTAGAACAAAATATCACCATATTTAGAGTGTCCTACTACTAGGAGTGAAAGTGACATACAAAGTGAATAGTATTCCAAAATAGTGCTCTAGAGTTTCCTTCATACACTGTTGCAGTATGCAGTATGGGACTAGCTTAGTGAGTTTTCTACAAATTGTATGGCAGAGTAATACTGTTTAATAATGATTTTATGGAACACAGTGGAGTAACCAGAAAGTTCCTGGCTTTTACTGCCAAAACCAAATCCTGAAGAAAATGATTGATCAGACCATAAAGCTCTTCAGTTTTTCCTTCTGTTGCAAGTAAGTGTTTGCTGTTAACACCAGCGTTGTTCGGGAAATAACATTCAAAGAGAGAACTCCTTGTACCTTCTGGGCAATGTTATGTAAGCAGAAAAAAAACAACCAGTGTACACATAGTTCTGGAGTCATTTTAGTATTGTATCATATCATGCAGCAATGTTCATAAAAATGCTCTCTCCAGTCTGCATAGCCTCAATATATCAACCGGGGGGGGGGGGGGGGGGGGGGATGGGTTGGGACGAGCTTTTTACATACTAATGCAATGTCATGTCACATGACATGGTTTAATTTAAAATAAACCAAGTTCACACTAACTTATCATTCCTTTTTACCCCAGCCAGGGGTTCCAAGGAGGTTAGATCAGCAAAGCAAATAAGTTGATGTCAAGGATCAGGAGTCCTCCCTGGAGAGGCATCTGTCTGGGCAGTGACTGGCAGCTCCATCAATGAGCAAGAGGGTAGTAATGCACTGGCATTTGGAGAGTAAGTGGAAGTGTGAATGTGTATGTGTGTGTGTGTGTGTGTGTGTGTGTGTGTGTGTGTGTGTGTGTGTGTGTGTGTGTGCATGAGTCTTATTGCTGCTAATGGAAAATGTGCGAGACTTGCTAATGATTTTCTCATCACTATTAATGAAATTTGAGGGGAAAAGCCTGTCTGGTTCCCATACTATCTGCAGAGGGAAAACATTATTTGTACAGTTTTGAAGAACCGCACAGAGCGATCCCATGTGTGGCAGAAATGCCTGAGCCATTACAACAACCCAAGCTTCTCAACACAAGAGTATTGGATCAAGTCCCGGTTTCTCCACAGTCCAGTGCTGAGGACATCAATTAGAAGTAGAGTAAGAGTATTCGAAATGGTACTCATACTGCCTTCATTTTTATGAGAGCTCATCCCTGGTTGCCTTTATGACAGGATGAGGATGCTGTAAGTGTAGGATTATTATCTCAGGGTCATACTGAGAACCTATAACGATTACTCAGCTTGCCATTATATAGAACTGTAAAAGTTTTATATGCATGTGTGTGTGTGTGTGTGAACCCAGATGCACATCTATAACCAGATGACAGAATTGATTCCAGATCCTGGAATGTGTGTTTGTGAGTATCTATGGTCATGTGTTTGAAACAGGAATCGCTGTCTTTCTCAGTGCTTTGGCCACACTTCACTCCTTAGCCTTGCTGGTGTTGTGCTGAGCCCCAGGGTTCTGGCGCCGATTGGTGAATAATCTGCCCGCTAGCTTGCCCGTGTTCCCATCGATTCTGTCTCAGTTCCCAGTTATTCCAATTAGTTTTACTGCTGCCTGTTAGTAGCCCGGCTGTCAGGGGAGAGGGAGCAGATCTGGTCTGTCCTCTCGCAGTGCTTTGTTTACACTACTAATTGCTGCTCTTGTTTCCTTTCATTAGCAAGAGCTGCCTATTGCACTAAGTGCTTGCTTGCGCCGTACGTTCGTCTCACTCACTCTCTCGTTTTCTGGCTATCAGTCTCTGTGTCTGTCTATATCTACCCCTCAGACTACACATTTTTCTTTGTCTGTCTTCTCCCATGTCTGGCTTGCTCTTCTGTACATAAATGAAACCCTGCATAAATGAAATGCTAAAAGCAATTCAAGCTAGTATAAGTCAAGCATTTTTAATCTTACTGTTTGGCCAGGGTTTAATTGTTTACTTGCTTAAAGGGAAGGAAAAAAATCCATCTGGAATGAGTTGCATATTTGTCAAGAATGTATATAACATCCAAGATTAATTTCGTAATTACATTTTGAGTTGACTCTTTTACTGACATGCTACTTTATTTTCACCTCGGTTAATGATTTCATACATTACCCACAATGCTGTTTGGGGCAGTGGGATTTAGACCTCTCTTGATCAGTACCTATGGTGAGTTATGCAACAGGGCTTTAGTGTTTTAGTCTGTCCAGCGTCACTGCACTCATCATCGCTAACTAGCTAACTCTAACTGCACTGCGATATTGGAATTTTAAGTTCAGCGACTGCACCGAGGATGCCACTATTGTATATTGGATTTCTCCTTAATATAAAATTGAATGTCTGTGGGTAAAGGTGAGGAAGAAAATAAGATTTTGTTGGCGATCGCTGAAAATTTTCCTCCGATGCAACAACACTGTGGCACACCAGCACTAACTTGTATCTGCTCATTCTTTTATTATTTCTTCCTCTTCCTTCTCACTTGGAAAAAAAACATACATTAAAATTACAGGCTAATGTTACTCTGATCAGCTGACGGTAAAAGACGAGTAACATCACGAGTGGCATTTTACAAACCAACAACTGCCCTCATCAACACTTTATAGAATTTCTATAAAATCGTATATACTCCAACATTTATATCATAGCTACAGTACATCTGCCTATAATATGGCCCTATGTTGCCTGTGAGTCTCTTCAAAAAAGTCAAAGGAGTCTTAGAAGCCCAATTTTATTACAATTTTTCATGGTAGTACAAACAATTACAGAAGCCCTTGTACGTGACGTAGAAAAGACGTGACATTCTACTTAACATGAAGGAGTAGCTAGTTATTTGTAGGACTTGGTGTTTAACATGCAGAGCTATTTAATCTTATGTAACCTTAAAGATGTACAATGACACCCGAAAAACAAATTGCAGCAGGGTGAAAAGTCAGTATAGAAAAAGGAATTCAGAGTTTGTGATATTTCAAAGTGGGTGGTCTGCTAGCCATACTAGGCAGACACAATGACAGGCAGAATGTGTATTTTACAGCTACAATTGACCACCGAAGCGTGTCTTTAAATTATAGTGCTGAAAGCTACATGAGCAGATGTGACACAACGTGTATTAGCTTAACCAACAGTACAAATAAATGCCATCTTCTTGAGTTAGATGGAAGTTAGGAAATGCGTCTCGATGACGCAGCGTCTCTTCAACTTTTCAGTATTAATGGTTATCACTCATACAGTCAAATAGTTGCTGATTATAAATAGCAGCCTATATGTATAAACTATTGAAACCACTGAAATGTCTTCATAGGCAGTTAAGCAAGCTTTAGATCATGATTAACTAATGTGGTGAATGTCTTAAAACCAAGGCCAGTGGCAGAGTAACGTGCCTTTTAATGCCCCTTCGAGGACCTTGTGCACTTGCACTCCTCATTGTGACACCAACATTTTCCAGTCTGCTAACAAGGACAGTCATTAAAGGAATTAAAATTCACATTTGTTCCTCAAACACATGTATACATCTTGGCTGGATCGCTGCGCATGTGTGCCTCGTGCTTGTGTTGTGAGTTGTATTATTTTTATTTTTATTTTTATTTTTTTGCCTCACTTGTACTGAATTATGCCTTAGAGGCTTGTGTGTTGAAGGAAAAACTCTGCATCGGCAGTCTTTTCCCTCCACCTTCCCCATATTCCCCATAAGCCCCGGTGCAGGCTGTAGGAGGAAAAGAGAGAAGAGGAAGGAGTCGAGTAGAGTGCAGCCGCGCCTTCTTAATGACTCCCATCCCTCTCCGTGCCACGTTATTAATTAGCTCAATGATCCTTGCCGATGGGACTTGGGCGGCGGATTAAAGACCTCGGCGGGTGTAGGAGTGTCTGCCTCTGTCGGAGAGGTGAGGAGGGACAGCACCATGCTCTCTGGAGGTCTACAGGAACAGGCGCTAGCATACACAAGGCCTGGGGGAGTGTATGTGTGTTATGTGTGCATGTATGGATGTGTGTGTGTGAGTGAGTGTGCGTGCGTGCGTGAGAGAGAGAGAGAAAGCATATTACCTTATGATCATTGCTTAAAAAATCTAATAATCCAGTACCTGAAAGAGTGTGTATTAGATTTCTGTGATAGTAGAGCTTACAACGCAGGATGCAATTCTGTATGACTGGATTTTAAAGAACCAATCATACACAGGCGCTTGTCTTCGGTGGCTGGTAAAGGCAAAGCTGTACAGACAAACCTGGCTTTTAATATGAAAGAGCAGCATCACTGATACTGGAATGTTACCATTAACAGTCTGAGGAAGAGGACATAAGACTCCCGAGGCAGGAAACAGAAATAGCCATGAGAGGTCAGTGGGTTGAGAACAAAGTACTTCTAGTAAAGTCTGTCCACTTGGCGGCCATCTTGGCCATGCTCCCGGGCAGTTATTTTCAGTCATACAAGACCAGGCTCCTGTGTGCTTGAATGAGCAGAGACCCATATAGCAGAAATGGATTGAAAACACACACACACACACATATATATATATATATATTTGTGAAATGGCTGCAGCAAAAAAAGTGGCATGAAAAAAAACATGATTTTTATTCTTTTTTAAATTTTTTTTTTAGTTTCTCCAGCTAAAGTGCATACACGTTTCATTATGACTGACAGAGCAAAATGCCCTAAGTCCATACAGGTGCAGGTGTGTGTACAAGTAGTGTTGGAATGCACTTGTTGGGTTGCTATAGAATTCCTGCTGATGTTCCATGGATAATATGTGCATGATATTGTAGGTAAGGACACACACACACACACACACACACACACACACGTAATATTGCAACAGTCACCAAACTGCTCTATTCCTCTTTTAAAACAAGACAACATTCTTTTTAGCGGTTTATAGATACATTTAATGTTGTGGAACATCCATGAGATGAGTTAGTTTTTGTTTCCTCTTACAGGACAGCAGCTATAAAATCATTTCATCAGCAGGCACATTTTTTTCCTTTCTTTGAAATTTAAGAAGAAAAAAAAAAAAACGCAGCTTGTCATGTTACAAAGAAATTGCAAAGCATCCACTCCTGAAGACTTTCCAGGTTTTTGTATTTCTGAGAAAAGCAATTTTTTAGATTAAGTTTGATATCATGTTGTGATAGACAATAAATCTTGTTTCAGGACTTCAAGCTGGAAGGCCAAAAGTATCAGGACACCCAACGATAACAAATAGCTTGTTAGACACCATGTGTCTTAATATGGAGTTGGTTTCCACCAATCTTGAAGCTTCTGGGAAGGTTTTGCTCGTCTCAGATTTTGGATTTGGGAATTCATGAGCATAAGCATTAATCACATTCGGTATGCAGTTGATGTTCCAAATAATCTCATAGATGTTAGTTTATCACAACCGAGTCACCACCTGGTTTGCATCCTGTATTTCCAGTGGAGGGAATTCGTAATACTACAGGATACAAAGACATTATAGACAATTGTCTGCTTTCGACTTTGTTGTTGCACATTGGGGAAGGTCTACACTTCCCCAAAAACATTTGGTCATACTGTATAGTGTATTCTGAGGACAAAATGAGATGGCTCTCCCTCAATTTTTTTGTATATTCACTGGTCACAAAATGTGGTTTGTCACAAATCTGTATAATCGCTCGGAGCAATATCAGTTTAGGGTGTCAGCTTCATGGTGTCAGTATGGCCTCTGTAATAAAAAGCGTCCTCCCTGATAAAACTTTCACATCCAGAAGCTATAAATTCACACAGCACCGTCAAATATCTAGCTGGACGTTTATGTCCTACATGGCACTCTATCATGAATTTATTTGCTGAAAACTACTGTTCATAATAACGTCACATTTGCAAATATACTGTACAATGCGAAGCATTATATCGGCTGTAGCTGTCAGTGTAATGTCCAGGTTAATCAAAACACAGGCTTATGTTTATTTCATTTTGCTCCCAATGGGTGATTTTACAGTTTACAATATATTGCCTACATTGTGTGTAGGTGTTTAAGTTTCTAAGACTTGCTGAACATTGTCTGTTCTGTGATTGCTTTCTCTCATGAGACAGACCTAATACAGACGACTCAAAAATGTTACTTAATGATCATGCAATTGTGCTTTTTCAAGGTTTTTATTTTATTCAGTTTCAAGCACTTCTCGAAAGCCATATACAGTATGTTAAATTTGAAACCAGATACAAATATGACATTTCAATTGAAAAAAAAAAATCTTAGATTGTATGCATTTTGCCATCCAAAGTGCAGAAAACCTTTCTTTGCTTAAATATGTCATTTGTGTGTGTGGGTGTGGGGTGGAGGGAGCAGATTAGTTTAGCAGTATAGCAATCTCATTCAATGCCGCTCCAGTCTTCCTTGAGCTTCTACTCCACATGGGACCACAGAGGTGAACGTGCCTTCTTCCTCCCGGTTAGTTTGTCTAAAGCCCAGTCCCCTTGGCATGTCCATTTGCATCAGTGCGATTGCCAAAGTAGAGAAATAATAGAACAAGAGGAGGATCCAACCTCTCCAGATGCCCAATGATGATGACATGGAGCAAATGAACATAAATGCCACTGTCAGGCCAGGAATGAGGAAAAAACAGGTCACGTGAGCAGGCTGCATGCCTATCCTATTAAGCCTGTAAAAGGGAGAATCATAGGGTGTAACAATGCCGTGTTTGGGTCTTGGGTTACAGAGCTGTGGCTAAGCATATAACTTTGGTTAATTACATGGATGAGATTGGACAATGCCAACGTCTTGTCATATACATCCTTCGGAGTCAGGGTGCACTAGTATCAGCTTCATCCATGTATACAGGGACACAACAAGGCACACACTTGTCTCGAACTAGTGATACTGGAAAATGTGGAATATCCACAAGACATCACTTATCACAGCTATAAACAATAACTTTTCCAAATCATGCATATACATTCAAATTCATTTTTACATTCTTTACATACATAATTATACACAGTATGTTGTGCAGTGAAATGCAACATAAAAAAATACCTTGTTATGGTTCTGGAAAACCAGAACACATGTACTATCTAAAATGTATGATCTTAAATTTGCCACTAGAGACTCCTGTCACAAAGATTAAATAAACATCTTACAGAAAGCTTCACCACATTAATGATTAAACAGTTTTCTTTGTTAAATAATACCAGGTTATTTGAATCTGCATATTAGGTTTAAATTATGCAGCATGCCCGTCTGTGAATGAGTTGTTACTATAGAAACAATAACACATTAATATAAACCTGTTATTTGCACTACTGTCAGAGCTGCTGTTTTAGAAAATTAATCAGCATCCTATCACCTTATGACCAGTTATTATCGATTATTCAACAGCACTGTGGTATAACCAATATCAGTAGACAGTCTCGGGTGATGAAATTTATTTGAGTAAAAACCTCAACTTAAATTTGTGCATTTCACGAGAGTAGAATCATGATGCTGCCACCTACACCCACATGCATACCCCGTTTTCTCTCTCTCAGGTTGTGATATTGCATCGGATTGGCATTTAGGTTCACACATGAACCCATAGGCCTTGGGATGGTGCTCATGTCTCTGTGTTAGTGCTTGCTCAGACATTTCTTGCCCTCACACATCATACATCTCTATGCAGTTCTGAGCAGCCTCGAAGTGCGCGACCCATGTGATTATTGACTATGTGACCTCTGGATGACCCCGCCGGTGCACGAGTAAAGGGCAGGGTGTTAGCGCATGCTGCACTGTCTGTCACGCATGTCAATATGGTGATGAATGGGGCTGGTGGTTATTAAAGCAGAATTAGAGCAGAGAAAGGGAGGGGGGCAGCGATAAATGATGGCGCAAATGGCTCTGCAGTTGAGGGCTGGGGAGCCGGATGGCACAGCATCAGTGTCATCAGTCTTTATTATCCTCCAGGGATACGACTGAGGAGTGAGGGAGAGAGTGAAGGGAGAGAGAAAGAGAAAGAGAGAATAAAGTGGTGAAATGGTCAGAGCTCATTACAGAGCATCTCCATGAGTGACTTAAATCCATCTGATGGACAGTCGCTACCTGCCTTTTTTCCTACCCGTCTCACTAATCAGGCCTATCTATCTACCTTCATATAGACTCTCTTTGTGTATCTCCCATGCATGCTCTTCTGTATCGCTCCTCCTTTTTTCTTTCTTTAACCTCCTATCTCTCGCTCTCTCTTTGCATGTGTAACCGGCTTCTCTCTCTCTCTGAGGCATCGTTTTTTCCATTTCTGCCACATTCTCCTTCTCCCCTCCATTTTCTCCAGCACAGAGGGAGGGGAAGACCCCCTACCTCTATTAATCATGGTGAAGTCTCAAAGCCTGGCGGCATACATACACACACACACACACACACACTCATATACACTCACATACACATTCAGGCGACGAGGCAGCACTGGGTTCACTGCACAGTCACAGAGCGAAAGCAGGGCGGCTGATTGGTGGATCCTCGCATAGCCCGGCCTCTCAGCCACATGTCGTCATGACTGCAGATGGGAGTGCATGATGCTGCCATTGGTATTCTGTCCCCGTGCGCCACCAAACCGCTGATCCTTTTTTTTAATTAGTACTTTATTTATTGATACCCACGTTAACGTCTCTGCTAATTTTGGGATGCTTCTGTCTAAATTATGCTCAACGTCATTCACTGCTGTGACTCCAGAGAACAGACCGAGCAGACAACGAGATCACCTTGCTCCCTTTCTTGCTGGCAGATAACAGATCTTAGAAATCAAGTTACCTCGTACCCTCTTCATACAAGCCTAATATTACTAACATCAATGAGGATACTCAATTATAAGTCTAAATATATAAATATACCTTGGATTAGGGCAACACACTTAATCATATACTAATTGAACCATGGTTTGGCCTCTGCAATGACAGTGATGTATTCATTCATCATTGCCAATGTTTACCCAGAAAACACAATTATAGATGCAGGACCTTGATCCTCGAGTAACAGCACTATTAAACCATGGGTTTACAGGAATTTTCTTTCTTTTTTTGAATGCGAGAAAGAGAGAGTGCTGCAACTGAATAGACCAGTCTAAATTTAATTTCTCCGAGCAGCACTATCATAAATCACAGACATTTTGGCAGGGATTCATAATGATTGAATATTAAATGCTATAAAAATGCACTAATTGCAATTAGTAACCTCATTTATAATCTCAGACAAAATGATGTCCCTTTTTGTATTTTGTGTTGTATCTTTCGGCCTTACCTTCATTTTTTTATGGGGCGCTTGGTGAGCCTGAGATTAGCATTAAAAGATAAGCCACCCAGACCCAGCTCTATATCTTTCCATCTCTAACTTCTTTTGAAAAATAAAAAATAAAAAAAAAGGAATACACATCTCAGTTGGTTTTGCTCAGTAATTTCCTTCCTCATAACCTCACATTCTGCTTGCTCAATCCTTCTTGAAAAATCACTGCCGTATCTGGAGGGAGTGACAGACAACATGACGGTATTGACTTTATTATGTTATCACTGGATGTTGTAAACTGCTATTTACATCTGCTTGAGCACCAACCCACTATTTCAGACCTTTAAACAAGCAGCTTGTATGATAATTCACAGCGCACTTTATGCCTATATGCCTATATCTTTCAGCTCATGCCACTTGACACACTGGTAATTCCCCTCATGTAAAGATCTACTTCATTTTTAGCTCATATTTGGTGGCTACATGAGCCTGTAAATGATGCCTAAATTAGCATAGCTAGTTTGCACTAAAAGTAGATGCTAATCCAAATGAGCCAAATGAGCCCTGGTGTGAGAGTGGACGAAAGCAATGGGTTAACTAATTACTACATTAGTGGCTACTTGGCGCAGGTGATCTGTCATTGCTTAGATATTTCAGTCCCATCACCCTAAACGCTATCTCTTACAAACACCTGCAGCTGTGCAGCCCTTCGAATCTCTTCTTCTCTCCTTCTCCTTGTCTTTCCTTTTCATCCTCCTTTCCTCTCATCTCCTCTCTTCTCCTCATTCTTTTCTTCCAGGATCAACAGAACAGGCTTTGCCCATCGGCATCAATCTGAGCTCCATGCTTATATTTATGTATGGTGGAAAGGCGAGAGAAGCGACGGCACTCTGCGCTTTATTGACTAAGCATTAAGGGGACATTATCAGGCGATAGCAGAGTTATTTATGAGGATGGGGGAGAGGTGCGCTGCCTGAGTTATGTGAGAACCAGTGCATGGATGAAAGCTGCTCATACAGTCAGAGCTGATAGCAGACCGGCAGTGCACTGATCCAAAAAAGAGCCTCAGATTTATGTCGAGTGAGTTTATGCTGTTGTGTAGGTCAACCACAACCTGCTTATCTGGTCCTCACTGGTACGAGTGAGGCTGCAGTGCCTTGACAGTATGCAGAGCAGTTGCAAATGTTGCTGCATAAGCAAACACGGCGAGTGTTAAAGCTGAAAAATGATGTATAATGTAGGTAAAGGTACAGACGGTGAGGCAGGTTTGTTTGGACCCCTGACTTTTATACTAAGCTAGAGGGCATTAATAAAGAAACACTTCAAAGAGTTGAACATGGATGGCCTGGTGACAAATTATGCGTGTATAAATGTAGACTATGTTGTGTGCATTCAGCATCGCATACATTTGAGCAGTAGTGGTCTGCTAAAGTCAGACTATGATTTCCTTCCTGAATCTGTGCTCCAATCAATTATTATGAATTCGAAGATCAGAACATTTCAGAGAACTCGCCAAACAACATGGGAATAGGTCAAACCTATTCATTCATCCGTTTAGGCTAATTATGCGTTTGATACACCGCCTGTAAGAATGCAGACATAGCTAGAAAATTCGACTTACCGTCGGCTGATTCATGTGCAACCAAATGCACTATGTGTTTAGAGCAGCGTAAACAGCCGAAGTGCTTCCTGACGAAAAATAAAAGCCTTTTCTAAGATAAATGTCTGATAGAAGTGGAGAGGAGCCTTATTTGTTGAAATCTGTTTATTTCACATTACTTATTACAATCACATCTGCTCATTCAGAAACTTTATTCCAGATTTATTCACATCTCCGGGTTTACTTCTCAGTTGCCAGTGAATCACATAAAAATGAGGAATGATCAAAAGCACTTTGCAAACCAAAATAAAATTTCTTCTCACTCACACACACACAGGCTCTTGGTTTTAAAGGTTCAAGAATAGTCACTGTGCAGGGTCGTAAGAGTGTACAGACAAACCAACAGATGGAGAGACATGCCCTTGCCCACCTCAACCCAGTGGCACTTTCACTCTAAAACACACATATTCATGCACTTCACCTAGCCAATGCTATTCCTTTTCCTCGGCAAACCAGGTCAACAAACAAAAAGCAATTATGTTGGGTAGCTGCCGCCTGGGAGTGGGTAATTACAGTGTGGTGTGGACAGCTTCATTCTAAACAGGTACTAAAAGCATCATCAATCATATGCATGGTGATGCCTCATGCTCATGTGACTGTGCGCCGCAGGGAGATGCTCAAATCAGATTGGCCAGCACTAGATGTACTCGCAGAGGTCAGTCAGTCAGCTGAGCTGACCTGCCAATGACCTTGTATCACTTGACTTTTGCAGACCTAGAGGTCAGGCCTTGATATCAGTTGGAGAGTGGGTCACAGAGAGAGAGAGAGGGAGGGCAAAGACAAATGATACAGAATACAATTGCAGAGGAATGAATAAGAGGAAAAACTGTGAAAGATAAAAAATAAAGCCCTGGCTTGGTTGAACACCTGGGTCCATTTTTCACACATTACCTGTCCAGTGGAAATGAAGATTATTATTAGCCATTTCTTGTTAACCTCACAAAAAAGTTCTTAAAGACATTCCTTTGCATAAACTGTTTTTAAAGGTAAACTATATCTAAGTAAAAAGTACATATTAAAGACACAAAAGGTAAGGGTACCACCTCTAATTTGTACCCCTTTTACTGAGAAAATGTGCATAGGTGCACATGCAAAAAGTGTATCAGTCACTATTTCGTTGTCCCTGTTATGGATTGATGTCAGTCACGGCATGTCAAGTACAGCAGAGTTTTTCATTATATACTGAGATTAATATGCGATGTTATCTATTATACAACAGTTAGTTCCAACTAAGCAATCTGTTTGGACGAGAGGCTTTACACAGGTATATAATAATATATAGTAACAGCATTGGGACGTGTAACGTGTATCATTACACACCACAGGTGTTCTAATAACCATTAATTACAATAATTGTCAGTGCCTCTTATGCTTACACCCTCATGTCTATGGCCACATATACTGTAGCCATGCTGATATCCAGCACAACAGCATTCTATCGTGCAATCTTCGTTAAATATAGTACATCTTAGAGTAGAGTCCGTAAGACAAACCATGGACTCTGTTTTGGTGTGGTTATTTATTTATTGTAATTAAGTCATGATTGCAATTTGTTAGATTCATTATTGAATTTTTACATTAGAAAATCCAATGTTGAAAATCTAAAAAACATCATGCACACGATTGGAAAAAGGGGAATTAAATGGTTCCCCAATGTTATTCTCATCACTGAGTTAGTATATTCAAGTATTTCTATTTAATGTATATTTTTACAATCTGGAATCCATCTATAGTTCCAGTTGAAATAAACATTTAAAACACCTATACCATCTCGGAAAAAAGGAAAGATACAGTATTTTATTTTCTGAGATGTTTCAGTAAAGTTGGGTCTAAAGTGTCAGAAGGAAATTTAGAAATTGGAAGCTTTATTGTGCATTTTATATTTAAGTAGTGTTCATGAAATAAGAAATGGAGTTGTCCATATTAAGTTTGAGGACCCCTGCTTTGTTACGTGAATGAATTAGAAGCTGAGGTTTGACATGTTAGGAGTGATGTTGTCACATTTAGCAATAACAGCGTGGATTACTCTAATAAGAAACTACAATAAGTTTTAAAGTATTCTCCACCAGGCCTTTTTCGCATAGGCTTCGAGACATTAAATACCTTATAGGACCTGCCAATTTTTTGCCAGAAAAAATAAATAAATAAATTTCGAAAACAATTTGTAAGCTGAGGTTTGAAATGATGATGGTGTGGGTGAAGCCGTCTTCTCTGCAATGGGAAAGATGGAAGATGTGCTCGTACTAATGGCTGTGCAGAGACATGGTTCGATTGGGGAAAGTTCATGAACTGGGCTTCCATTGAGAACAGAGGCAAGATAGACGAACGGAGCACAATGGCTTATCTGAAAAGACAGAGGAGAATCTTGACACACCACCTGCCTGTTCCTCTCCCCTCCCTACTTCTCCTTCTCTGTCGTTCCCTCTCCTCTCCACCTCCCTCATCTCCACCCTTCTCTCTTCTCCCCTCTCCATATGTCTGTGAACGCATTGCTATGGCAACGACACCCAGGGCAGCTTGGGTGGAGATTGGGGGATCACAGCAATGACTTTAGACAAACAACCTCAGACGCTCACTCTTTTAGTGAAAATCTAAAGGCGAAAAATAGTCAGAGCATGCTTGTTTGTGCTTGTTTACACTCCTTTATTAGCAGCGCTCATGCACGCCATGTCTCAAGGAAAAAAAAAGCACAAACGCAGTCCATCATTGCCTTGAAAAAATATGCCACGAAAATGTGTTGAATCAGCCTGAAAAAGCAACCCAATAGGCACAATTTTCACGCTGTGCCATGAAACATTATTTTATGTGGGCTCTGTCATTCCTGACTAAATTAGCATTGTATAGCTTGCTTAATGCTGTATGTTTCAGAGAGACGCTGAAGAAGAAAAGGCAAAATGTGCTTGTGTGTGCTTATTCACAATCTTTTATTTACAGTATTTAGACATATCATATCAAGGAGGAAAAAAAAACACAAAAAACACAAAGGCATAGTAAAGCGTTCCCTGGAAAAAATAGCAGAGAGCTGCAAAAATTTATTGCCAGAAAGAATCTAAATATACAGTCGTCTTCCACTGAAAAAATCAAAGAGTATTTTGAGTGGGCTTTATCACTCCATTTTTTTGCTCAGAGTTGCTAATGAATTATAGCCAAATTTACATATCAAAATTTTCTTTTGATGGTGTATATAAAAAAGGCTCCATCTTACACAATGATGTTAAACTTGAGCTGTACCAATTGATATTTTATTTCTTTTAGCCCAAGGGATGGTGTAAGATTTAACAGTAGGCATCTCAAATACAACAGAAGTCTCTTTAACTGTTGCTTTCATCATTTGATTTTATAGTGAACTATTTAAATGGCATTTACATTTTCTGCAAGGAATTTATGCATTTATAATAGTATAATGTAAATTTAAAACTAATCTTGGTCAATTTGTATTCCCCAATGTTATGTTTTAAAAAGAATGTGATTTTGTGTGAAGTTATAAACATTCCATTCAGTTGGAAAAATTGCTGCTTTAAAATGACATCACATTGTACCACTGTTTGTTTGTTTTTTTGTCTCATTTTTTGCTTGGGTGCAATGTTTTAAAGGACACTTTAAACCACAAGAGTGGGCAGAAGCGTTATTGTGGAGGTCAACGCCACTACAGAAGTCTCATGGAAGGACAAAAGGCCATCTTCAATCTGGGCTGTGATGGTGAAGAATAAATGAGCTCGACACAGACAGTGTAGTGCACACTAACCTAATATCCCTAGTCCCTCACCGATTTGAATGGCAGAACTTCATATATTGTAACCTTGACACAGTTTATACCTCTCTGACACAGTTTCCGCTCCCTAATAATCTCCTTCCCTCCTTGTTGCTTTCTCTCTTCTCAAATGTCCACATTCCCAGAGCCCAGAAGTGCTGAGTGCTGCTATTTGCTTTGCACACAGATTTCTTTTTTTTTTTTTTTTTTTTTTGCTGAGCATGTAAACTGTCCCTAAACATGTGTTCTCAAGAGTCATGTTAAGCAGAGGAGAAACAAGGACTCAGATGCTTTGTGTACATGTTCATCCCTTTGTGCATGTTGCATCTATTTCTTTGTGCAACCATTGACAGAAAAAAAGTCAGTCTTTATTTGAGGGTGCAGAGAACAGGAACAGGACAAACCAACAGGGTGAAATCTAGGATGACAAAGAGATCACTTAGAGAACACTATGTATCATAGCATGATTTTTTCTTTGGGGAAAAGATGGAAAAGATGTAACAGAAGGAGTTATATATAACAAGCTCAAGTTGTTTCAACTTTAAGTTTTCATGAAACCTTCTTATTTAATGTTAACATTAAATTTTGTTCAAGAAGAAAACTGACAGTAATGATTTATTTTGGAACCTTCCATGCAATTACACTGAAAAGCTTAAAGATAAATGTGTACATTCATAAAAATATGTGAATATGACTTATTTTAATAATTAGACCTTATGTATAATCAAAAGCATGAATAAACATGAATGTATTTGTATGCAGTGTCTTGTCCTGATACATTGTTTAACCTAAGTTAATTTAAGTTTAGTTATTTGCATGGACTGTAGTAGTAGCAGCTGTGTCCTTTGTTTATTGCTTTTTTTCTTTGACAGTGTATATTTAATTCAAGCAACAGGTCAAACTCACAAATAGACCAGGTGCTCTTTTCAGGTGTTAACAAGTTCAAAGTTGACCCTTAGAACTCCCTAAGTGTAATTTAGTAATTTGCGGCAGTCCCCCTTCCTCCTTCTTGTATAAATATTTATTCCTTCTCTCTCTCTCTCTCTCTCTATCTCTCTCTGCATTCTGCATGAGGGGCTTCAAGACAAACCAGGATTTGAGATTTTCCTTCTGAATGGAGTAAATTAACTGACATTTACAGAAGACTTCAAGCACAGTATGGTGATGACACGCAGTAAAACATCTAAATGGTGCAAACCCTTTAAAGAATGTTGTACGTCCGTGAGTAGTGGGCCCAGAGTCACCTTGGCTGGTATATATATATATATATATATATATATATATATATATATATATATATATATATATATATACACTGTATATACTGTATATACTGTATATACTGTATATACCAGCCAAGGTGACTCTGGGCCCACTACAGTCGTTCCCATGAACATTTAATGAGTAGAATGCCTGATCCTTTCAAATCGATGGATAACTTGTCACCAACTTGCATCTTTCTGTGGAAACTGTACATACACTTAATCATGAATACCATTCGCACATTAAGGAACTTGGTTGGGAGTTATAGTCACATCCCCTTTACAATCCCTACTCACTCCAAGCCATTTCCAAATATTTGGGCTATTTAAGGAGTTCCTAGAAGGCAAGCGGATTCAATTTGAAACAGGCCATCCAATCATGGCTCTGGTATACTAAGAAAATCTTCTAAGTGCATTAGTGTAGTAGGGGATTATAAATAAACTTAGATTTTTCTCTCATAACTGTGTTCCTGGTATATTTTTCATTTGTGAAGTATATTAAATCTTTCTTTATGTTCAATAGTAAATAATTATAAATACTAAAAACTGATAAATTATTGTGCTTCTGATTTTAATGTCAATTTGACATTTGATTCCAAATAAAAAATACTAAATGAATAAACATTATTATGTGTAATTAAGCTGCTTAGTAACAAGAACTACTATAGATTGTATTATTATGTACAAAATACATCTTTCTATCAGGCAACAAGCTAATAATAAAAAAGTTCACAACTTCAACTTTATTATAGTATAGTGCAACAGCGCGAGGCTGTCACGTGATCCACTCCAAAAACGCGTACTTGCAAAGAACACCTTTATTCACATGGTTTTAAAATCCTTTAAAAATTATTTTTATAAGAAACTGTCGCAGTTGCTCAATTAATCACACGTACATAGTCAATAACTTAGACTATTACGCTTAATATATTTAAGTTATGACATGCAGTAACTGTAATTCGAATTGAAGCGCCTATAGGCGTGAATATCCTACTGTATATCCTGGTTTATATCTTTTCTGCATAAAATATATCTACACATAGACTCACCTCACATACAAACGTAACATTGTTGAGCATTATATATAATGCTCAACAATATTATTATTATTGTTATTATTATTATTATTATTATTATTATTATTTTTAGGTAGTTTTAGGTATCAGGAAGTTTGTCTTGAGTGGAAACTATAGGCCTACATCAAGGACACAGAAATGTGAACAACGGAATAACACACGGGCTTCTGAGTTAGGCACTGACCGGGTCACTGCTGTCCTAAAGCCAAACAGGGGTCAAGAGGTGAAAGGTTGACTAAAGAGTAAGTGCATACATTAGCAACAAAGGCGGTAGAGTCACGCTTTATTTTGAAAAACATGACAAAAATATATCGTCAAAAACAAAACCGTCTCTGAAAAAAAATACTGAAGAAATGTGTATTTCTTTAAAAAAATCACAATTATGGAAAAGAACGATAAAGTAAAAATGTTGAGACTTTTTTGCCTGTGCACTAAAATTTGGATTTCGTGTTTTTTATATAGAATTAATAATCTACAAAATATTTTAAAATATTTGTTTATTTTATTATTTCTTTATTACTTATTGATACTGTTACAAACTTTTTGTTACGATGGAACTATTATACCATAGGCTATATACTATATATACACAAAACTGAGCACCGGTTAGAGGAAGATTTACAGACTCATTTAACGAGCAGACAATACAAAAAGCTTTTAATGCCAGACGCATCACAAAATATAAATGGTCGCTTCCTTTGTTAAAGTATTTATGATCAGTCTTGTACTAACTCCTCGTGTTTTATTAAAAAGGCAAACATCCTGCCCGATCAATGTTAAATCAATTAAAAGCCAATAAACAAATTAGTCAATAAATCTATCAGCAATATTATAATATCTTAAAGCCATTTGTAGCGTACTTAAGAAAAAAAATTAAGCAATGTAAATTAAGGACAAAAAAAAAACTCGAATAACTGTAATGTTTGCAGTATGGACATAATCGGTCATACCTGTTTTTGCAGGGAATGTGTAAGGCTTGAAGTATTCTAAAGTAACTTTTCCCTCTTTTCTGAAGTGCACAGCCGTGCCCCATGTCATCAAGATGAAAAGTTAGGATAGGGAATTTGAGTTCAGCTTATGGCCCTTTTATAAAACCCGTTCTCTGAATAAATGGCTGGAAATACGCGACTTTAAGTGGAGGCACTTGGTACGTTGACAGCGTTTAGCCATTATTTAGAAAGACGAGGAGCATTGACTTGCAGCGCGCTTTATTTTGCAGATAAAGGCACTTGCAGCGTGAACATGACACGTACAACGTGTAGGCCTACAGGCGAAGACAGTAGAGGAAATAACCTGGGGTGGACTGTCTCTGACTTTGTTAATCTTGCATTATGAATATCCACCGCCATAACATTTTTGTTAACTGACATGGTTATACTGGAGTTATGCTAAAGAACCTTTTATTTCCTGTAATTCTACGCACCTTTATTTTCAGCTTATTATTATTTTTAAGCGATTTAAATATAAATAGTTGCTTCCTAACCTGACATCGAAGATAAACCCAAGAACAATACACTCTCGAAAAAACTAAACGGCACATTTCCTTGTCACCATCTAATACTAAGAAATATGAATATATTGTACCTATATACTCAGAGTAAACAATGACCATATAGAGAGGACTTTACGCATAAATAGTAAAAAAAAAAAAAGGATAGGAATGATAATTTAAAGAACAAAGAAAATGTTTTATATGTTCACATGCTCATATATGTTCAAAATAGTTTATATGTTCATATGTATTATTATTAAGTATTAATAGATAGATGTGTACCATTATTATTGTTATGTAACATTATTATTATTATTATTATTATTATTATTATTAATAATGAAGTGCACACGTTTTCAACAGGTTAGGGAGGACACCAGACATGCTCGCTGAGTTGCAAAATATCTACAGTTCCTATATTTTCAGTATTATAATCACGAAAATGTTTTTCTCTCAGACTACTTTCTCAGACTGACTTACAGATCCTTAATCTTTTTATAACGTCGGCGCGTAATACGCGCAGGAGGGGGGAAACGCTTATATTGCGAACAGCAATGAATTGAGCACTAACTCTTCTCTGGAAGCGCGCACATGCCCGTTGTGTTGGAATGTAATTTCAGACACGTTCCCTTTCCCGGATATGTCCATGAGCCGCTGCGTTTTCCTCGCTTTCATTCGGCTGTTTTGCAGCCTCACGAAGCTGTAGCGCTCTCGCGATCTCCAGCTGCCGAGCGAGCGTCAGATACCTGCTGGAATGGAACTCCTTCTCCAACTCGGTGAGCTGCTTTGATCTGAAGCTGCTCCGGGACACTGTGTGGGAACTGCCCACGCTTTCATTCTGTCCACCGTCCTCTTTCACATATGGAAACTCTTTACCCCGGGTAGACCAGCTTTCTCTGCAGCAGAAAATGAGAGAAATTAACTGTTATTGTTGTGATGAAATTTGAACATTCATGAACATGAAAAGCCCCATAGAAAATTCTGATGTAAAAAAAATTATATGGTTCAATTTGCACTTTGAATCGTCTGTATGGATTGAGTACGAGTTTTCTGTGCAGGTGTGACGCCAGTATATTTAATAAAATTGTCACAAAAAGAATCCCCCTAATTTATAGTACGTTTCAGTATTTTCCTTGGGATTCAACTTCTGGACAAAATGATCTGGCTAGCTCGAACAGATGGCATGAAAAATAAAACAGGTCTCTAATTGAAGATCAGGTCGTCTCCTGATCCTGCCTTATGGTGTGTGAAACAACGTTATTCACCGTATAAATGTATCTATAGTTTTCTGTACTTTAATACGCCACAAATCTTGATTTAAGAAGCATGTTTTTTAAACATTCCTGCTTCTGTAGAACGAACAAAGAGCGGGTAGCTTGAATTCTCTATGACTTGTTCATATAATTATTTTACCCATAAGGAGTAAATTTTCTTCACCAAAATTAAAGATACAATTTGATGATCCAATTGATTATGTTTTCTTCCTTAGAATAAAATGTGATTATATTTAAGTAAAATTGATCTAATACATTTTTTTGTAAGCAACCTACAGCTTAGAAAATTACATCACATCTTTTACAACATCTACATCTGTAGCCTATATATTAAGGACAACTTTTATTAGGGACCATTTCTCAAATCCTCATGAAATACTGAACTAGCCACTTTTTTATTTTGCCACACTGTTTAAGTTAAAAGTTCGACGTTTTACTTAAAATGAGAGCAGTTCTAATTGCAGTTAAGACTATTAGTATAATTTTTTACATTTGTTTCAGCACACATCTATTCATGATTATTCAAATTCTTAATTTAAATGCGCTTTCCCCTGAAAGGGAACAGCCGAAAGACAAAGAAGAAGAAGAGTCATTATCATGTTGTGGGAGTTTGTGATTCTGTATGAGCTGAAGATTAAACAGGAAGACTGTTCTTCCACCTTTGGTCTAGACAGTGGTAGGTAAGGACAGACTGCAAGACAGAGTCGCTATCCACCAACATGTGTCTGAAGGAACTTCTAGCAACATTATGTAAAAACAACAAACAAAAAAACTTTGTTGGTATTATTGGTGGATGTCTATATTACGATGAAACAATGATACTGATTTTCTCCTTTGACCTATTCAAAGGAGAAAGGTCAGACCCATGCATTCATGAACATTTTGTTGGGTGCAACAGATTCTGTTGGGTGCACACACCTCAGAGAAACCTTCCCTGTGATTTAAGTAGTGATTTAAGGGATTTTAATCTTTATTGTCAGGAAAGCAGTAAAACAGCATGTTATTTTTTCACCATTATTTTGATGGTTGTTAAACTATAAGCAGTAATGCTGAAAAAAATGCTCATTATGTACCTTAGAGTGATTTAAGTTCTCAGGATCAAATGAGAGTATTATCATACATTATTGTTATAACCCCTTGGCTGAATGCAGCATAAAAAGTAAGTGGCATCAACTCAGGTGAAATTAATATAAAAGTGAAGCTCAATAGAACATAAAAAAACAAAAAAAAAACAATAGAGTAGCTTTCAAAAAATGCATCTGGACTGATAAGCAATATCCAGGTAAAACTCTATGAAATGTAATGCAATTTATTGTTGCTAGCAAATATTCAGCAGATAGCACAAAAGTAGTGTCTACCAATTAGTTTGATTTTCTAGTGATCAGCTAGACAGTTAAGGCATTTTAGACAGCTAAAAATTGGAGTTAACAGAGGGAATCTTCTCCATGGTTATATTTTTGCATACTGTTGATGTATATGTCTCACCAACTGAAAGGATTGAAGACCCCTGAATGACAACAAAATATGTAAGCATTCACAAACTAGACAGTAATTCTTTTAAACAAATGGTTTAAACATTGCAATGTAAACAGTTTGAGATGTCCAACTTTTTTCAAAAGCTACCAGTAGTGTTTTTTTCTTTCCAAAAAGGATCAAGTTGTAATACTAGAATAATAGAAATAATTGGTAGCCATCCAAAGATAGGCTGAGGAACCAGTCTTAGCAGGGAGCTAGTGATTAAATAACTTATAATCATAATTCTGTTAACACTGGTTATATACTGTGTAGATCACTAGTTACAATCCAGGTTACCAATATGCTGCTGAGCACTCATTCAATCTGGTTTGTTTGTTGATTCAAAGTTTCAGTTCAGCAATAGATATTTTAGGTGTGTGCCGCCATTTAAGACTCATTTAAAATGGCAAGAGATTAAAATAGAGCCTGACAAAAGTTTTGGTTCTGTGCAAACCACTGATATATAATGCTTATGTCTGACACTGCAGGTGAAGGACAGTGGGTTTGTATTTGTTTTTAGTAATCTAGACAAGAAACTTCAAGCCATTCACAATAAATGAACAAGATATCGCCTATCTAGCTACTGATGGTAAAATAAAATGAGGTTTTACCTCAAACACGTTCAGGCAACCTTTACAGCTTCAAAGAAATACATATACACACAATTTCTTTCACATTCTCTCTGTCTCTCTCTCTCTCTCTGACACAAAAATATAAACTTGGCCCTTTCTAAGGACTGTAGTGAAATATGGATTGTCTTTGACTGCTCTTGGCACTGTTTAAGGGTCTTTGTAATTTTAGCTAAAACAATGAAAAAAAATCAAACTGTATAAATAAATAATGGATAAGCAAAAGTGAATTTAAGGTCACCTTCGACTGTCAGGAACAAAGAAACATTCCCGTTTCATGAGTTCTTCCAAAAATTGATATGGTTTGAAATAACAGTAAGGTATTTGATGTCAAAAAAGGTTCTGCTGAGTAACCCTTAATGGAAAAAAAAATCACACTTTACACAGAAGCCCTTAAAGATTCAATTTCAGACCCTGCAACAATTTTTTTCTTATTTTTTTCTGTTTACACAAATCAAGAACATTTCAATATCAAAGATTTGTTTCTGAAAGAAAAAGGCATAAAGGAAGCAAACTAGGATTGATTTGGAGAGGCTCATTTGGAGATGTGGGATGGCTATGCCGACTAACCCCGAGTGACCGGAGAAGAGAAAGCAGCAAAGATCGATCCAGATTGCCTTAGTCATCTGGACATCCAACCCACTGTAATTCAGGTGCTGTCAGACCGTAATTGAAGGATGGTGTTGTGGGAATATGTACAAAATGCTGAAGGATCTGGTTACACAGAGTTGAAAAGGGCTTTTGCTGATCTACACAAATAATCTGTACACATTCACATAGACACAGACAGACAGACACACACTGCTCATATTAACTAAAACGCCTGGTTGTTCATGACCTACCCAATCAGCCAAGCATGTGTCAAAAAGAAACAAATGTAAAAAATGTAGTTACAGGTCAAGAGCTTCAGGGAATATTAACATAATGATCATAATGGAAGAACTTTGGGAGATTTTGACTGTGACATGTTTGCTGGTGCTGGATAGATTTGTTATTCCAGTATTCCAGAAAATGCTGATCTCCTGGCATTTTGACACAGTTTTCAGATAGACACAGACTTTAGAGTTCACACTGAATGGTGGAAAAGACAAAAATCATCAGGTGGGTGGTAATTCTGTTGTAATTCCAAGAGTGAAAATACTATGCTGATGAAAGACACATTCTTGGTCGAGTTGACAAGAAGCCTATGGTCATTTAAATAACCACTCTATGCAACTATGGTGAGAAGAAAAGCACCGTAGAACACATACCGTATATGCTGTCCCTAAAGCCAGATGTGCTACAACGGCACAACAAGACCACATATAGTACTACTCCTCTTAACCAACAGCAGAAATCTGAGGATATAAAATTATACAATGTAGATCAGATGTAGTTTGTTCTCTTTTGTATGATTTAGAACATGGTGTTTCAACGCAATAGCCGGAAGGAATTGCTTCCCACCACATGATGTGCTAATAAGTCACCGAGTGAGTCCAACATGTCTTAAAAATAACAAATAAACACTGAGCTTTTTTTTGGCCTAGCATGCAGACAGTTTGTAAACAATATTGCTAATTATTACACTACAGTAATATTCACTTGGCTTGATTAAATGAAGAGTATTTTGAGCTCCAAATCAACGCCAAATAAAATGGCCATAGGTCATAGGTCATGATTTTTCTGTAAGCTGTAATGCATTAGATACTTAAATATTTCACCCAGTAAGTAAGTGCTGACAGAGATGCAATCATAGAACTAGATTTAAACCACATTCTCTCTCTCTCTCTCTCTCTCTCTCCCTACACCTGAGGAATGGAGTACTCCACATTCTTACTAAAAACATACCTGTAATTCTCAACACTTGTGCAATTTTAGTGAAGGTAGATCAAAATGACAAACGCCAGATGCTCCTGAACATCAAGCTAATCACAGGCTTTTGGCCTTTCCTCCCATCCCAGTTTCCCTACCCATTTCTCCTGACTGCAATCTCAGGAAAACACAGCTGAGCAAGACCTTTAGTCTGACAGATATGTCTTTGAGTTAATTAACATCAAGTGTGTTGCATATAAGAGAATTCATCCTCTTAGGATATGGATACCACATGAACTGTATACTACCAATAAATGTAAAATACATTTGACAGATTGTAACCCCATATGACATTTAACAGAGAGAAAAACTCAAAGGTAGCTAAACTCACAGAAAATGTGCCTATGTTTATTAGTTCTCTATTGTACTGGCTAGGGTTGCAGTTTAGAAGGAGATGTCTTAGAAAGGAGTAGTTTCATTTGGAAACTGATCATTAACAGTGGTTTGCATTAAGCACTGAGATTAAGAAAGTTCCCTTGGACTTTGTTTGGTCTTTAATAGACAAGGAGCTAGGGGGAGCTGAACTCCCTTAAATAGGCTCTTAGCTATTTACAGGGACCTACTAAGAAATGTAGTCGAGGGAAAGCAGACCCACTAGAGGGTATGAGTGCGTTATAGATCATTATGTCTGTTTTCCTTAAACTTTCTCATAAACGTTTTCATCACTAGGTTTTGTTGATGGGAAGCCTAATCTGAAAAGTAATGACTCAAACATTGCCAAGTGTGTAGATCTTGAATTTGGCCTTAGGAAGGCTCGCACTCACCACGTCCTCTTGTAAACAGGATCACTGGACTTGTATGTGTTAATCTTGGCATGGTAAATCATTCAGTGCAGGGGGGGAAACGTTTATTTATATATTATTACTACAGACCCATATTTATTCACATTTATCAACACTTTAAACAAACAAGCGTCCGAAAAGTTTTTAAGGAACGTTAGTTATAACTCAAGATAACGTTGGTACACACCTTGAATAAAGAGCCTCAATGTTAATAACCTAATATGCATTTATTTAACTTTATTTGAGAATGTATTAATTATTTTTTATAATTTCATAATCTATGTTTAGATGCACTGTAAGTGAATTATGTGTCTGCTGTGTTATGGTGCAATTCTTTTTGGCACATCCAGCATAAAGTTCTATAAAGTTCACAAAAACTTTACAACTTACCGGTGTCCGCTTGGTTCGTTCATCGAGTTCATCGGCTTTTCCATCTCCGTGGCTCCGTGAAAGTTTATAAAAACCAGCATGCCTGGTGCTACTGGTATCCAGAAAAGCGAATTGATGTCTTGGGTCATCGGACGAGTTGATGTTAAACACGTGCGCGTTGATTGGGGCCGAGCTCGCAAAACTTTCTTGTGAAAGTGTGCAAGAAGACGTGTGGCCCGGAAACGGCCCGTTCACTCTATCGGGGTGGATTAAAGAACGAATAGTCTTGAGCTGGAGGGATTAGGTCCGGATCGCTAGAGCTTTCCTCTCACGCGCCGTGTCCGTTTCTGAACGGTGGAACGCCGCCTGAAAATGTTCTTGTAGTTTTATTTGGAGTTTGCTTGGATACAAATCCATGCGCGCTGGCTTGTTTGTCAAGTTGCCTTTGGCGAACTCCTAAAAAGTCATGACAGCATTCCCCTTGCACATGAGTCCTTCAACCTCCGAGCCTATATCCGATAGTAACCCAATCTACTTTGGCAACGCGTGCACCGAGCCCACACACACGCACACACACGCGCATCTTGTAGAACCATTGGATCCGTGATTGATGGGGATGACGTGCCTCCTAACTCGTGGCCAATAGCTGGACATCTAATTCGTCTGAATTTTTGCTAGCCAAAGCAAATAAGTTTTGACCCATTGGGAAGGTCACTTTAAAATTAGCGTTCGGATAAGAAGCTGATTAAGTTAACACAAATCAAGTAACCTTGTTAAGTCGTTTCTTAGATTGGTTGATTTGTTGGTATTTGTTTAAAGAAAGAAAGAAAGAAAGAAAGAAAGAAATAAAACTGACAAATGCTATTGAATTGTTATAACACAATTTTTAAGAAAAAAAAAATGGCCCACACCATTTGCACTCAAGCACTCAAGGCATAACCCATGTTACAAGACATCAAACAGCAAGAGGATGGGAATTTGTCTTACTCTGTTCAGTAAATTTTCCCAATTAAACTGTTAAACAATTCTTGTGTCTAGTCTTGAGTTAAAACTGACCTAAAAGTATGGAAAGCTACTAAAATCCCAGGACAGAAAGCATCAACTTATATATACAATACTCCTCATGCACCAGCACGTGTTGTTTACAGTAAGGGATATAATGTATCTTGGAGAAGCCCAATATATTTTGCTTATTTGCAGTAAAGAGGCACAGATTCATTGAAATATTTTAACATGTTGCTTACAGGCTATGTACTTAGAGTTTTTGTTTCTGTAAAAAAAATAAAAGAAAAAACTAAGACACAAGTGCAAATGTAAGTAAAAGTTAAATAACTTTTAAGTAAAGTTAAATACTGTACAAACTTGGTGTGTGTATTACATATGTCAGGTTAAGGGCCCCACAAAGACAGTAAGATATCTGTGTGAATATCCAAATTTTTAAAAGCACCGTGGAATGTATATGTATACTCTCTATTGTCCTTCAGTACTCAGTACAGCCTTGTAATCCAAATAAAAACAGATGTTTGCTTTGAGATGTCAAATAAATTCAAGTCAAGGATTAAAGTCTTTAGCATGGGTCGAACCCATGAAAGAAAATATCACTAATCGCAGTTTTAGTGCTTATTTATGTGGATAGTTCTCGTTTTTTTTTATAGCCCATATGGATTCAATTTCCCCTCATGATAATAATTTATAATTGACTAGCCAGGCTACCTACACTATAGAGCCATAAAAACTCACAAAAACATGACAATAAATGATCCTCAAACTCTATAAAACACCTTTTTGGAAGTATATATTGTAGGTTTTTATCTACATTTTAAGTCTAAAATCACAGATGACCTTCAGTTTAACTAATTGATTTCAAAGGTCACAGTTGCTCCTTACTTTTGTAACTCTTAACTTTCTCTCTTTTGAATTAGCTAAACATGGTACCCACTTGATTATGGTGTGTTCTGCTGTGAGCTATAAGCAGCTGGTGCTCGGAGGTCATGCACCGGTCAAATGATAATCAGCAACTGTCTCCTGTATCAAAAGGAAGAACTGCTTATTCTATTAAATAAAATAAAGTGTTTACAGATTATAAATAAGACATTTTCTGGCTCATATAAATTTGCGCGAATATGTTGAGTTAAGCACTTACACAACATTTTACTCCAAGAAAACAGACATTAAATAAAGGTTGCAATGAAAAATAAGTAAGGATCACTAATCACTATACTATACTATACTATACTATACTATACTATACTATACTATACTATAAGTTTCAAAAGATTGTCCAAAATTACAAAATTGTAAAAGATCTGTAAGTGAAAAAGCACTTGATTTCACATTATAGTGTATAGTGTTTTACTGCTGAATCTGCTATACATACTGTATCTATAATAAGACAATATCAATGGAATGTAATTCTATTCTAGACAACAAATACAAGTCCAAATCTTTTCCCCTAATTTTTTAAATCGTTGGTAGTGCTAGTATATTGCATAAATGTAACTCCATTAGTTATATGTTTACAAATACATTATCCCATAATTTATGCATATTTTGGATTTTGCAAATGTGTAGATAATTAAATTATTCTGTTTGCAATTCTCATTACTCATTATCTCATTATGGCAAACATCACAAATATCACAACATACCAAAACTTTCAACAGTCCTTTTCTTTCCCTTGCATTTATTTCAAAATCTTGATCAATACAGACACAAATCAGAGAACTGCAAAGATGATTTTCTCTCCGGCAAAAATTTGTCCATATATTAAGACTAAAAAGGGAAGCCATAATCCTATTTTAATAAACTCTTTTTTGACTCACTCTAGAATAGCCCGCTAGTTTCCACAAGAGCTGGCTATCAGCTTAATAATGTATGCAGCCCTACAGCAAATTAAAAAAATAGGGAGGAGGGGGGGTGTTGTTTAAAAGCGCACACACATGCATGGACACATGTAATATCTATTTGGATATACACATTCAAAAATATATTTAAAAAAAACTTGTTTAGTGTTGCCATTTATTTTGTATTTTCTATATCTGATTCATTTACTATCTGCTGTGTGAATAATAAACAATTTAACAAAAAAAAAAACTAAATATGGTACTAAAATGTATTTTCATTTATAGATTGGCATCCTTTATATTCCATACAGTCTACCCTGTGTATGAACTGCTGTAGTAAGCAAAAGAGGAAACATCTACTTATAGTAAAAAAAAAGGAAAAACCTTACTATTGCCAGGCAGTGATTAAAAAACTATTGAAAATAATCATCAGTGTATTTCAGTGCTCGTACAAGCCCAGAGATATGGTCGCAGCTGGAGGAGTTAATGGAATTCTACAGGCAGCTGAATGACTGAGTGCAATATATCCCTTCCCTCCGTACATTTGCATGGTATACTTATCCATCTTTATGTCAGCTCTGGGGTTACCCAAGGTTCATGCGCTAGCTTGTTTCTCTCCTCTCCGCTCAATAAATAAATCTCTGCAGCTCTCTGTTTACGAGCTGAATATAAATTTGTTTGCAGTCGATTGCAGACCTGTGTGAAGGCATTAGAAATTGTATTTCTGTAATGGCTTTCAGCAGACTGTGTATGTTTGTGTGTGTGTGTGTGTGTGTGTGTGTTGGTGGGGGGGGGGGGGGGGGGGGCAGAAGTGCTTGGCTTGGGAATGGGGGAAAAAGGGAGAGAAAAAAACAGGTGTGCATATGCTTGTCTGTTTTTCTTTTCAGGCTGAAAAATGAGTAATTCCATTGTTGCTCATTTATATGATCCTATTATTATATTATAATATTGGAAAGAAATAGAATTTATAGTGGTAGAATCAGGAAATGCCTCATCATGGGAGAGTCATGAAATCCATACTTTGTGAATTCATAGTGACTTGCTGATATGTTGCTGATAACATCCCTCCACAATGATCTGAAGCCTCACATCCAGATCATTTCACTACCTTGTTTTGACACCTGACCACCAAGGACCGTCTCAAACAATGTAGCCCTGTATTGACCTCGTTGATCTAATTATTTCTCCTCTCGAGGCAGCAGAGAAGGCCAACAGAGAGGCGCTGCTGACAGATGACTGTCAGCACAGGCAAAAAGGTCACCGCTGTTAATGTAGTGTGGGCTTGTCGCAGATGATTGGTTAATGCTGGGCAGTTCTAGGCGCCTGCACCCTCCTCTTACTTCATCTTAGGCGTGGCAACAACAGAGACTGTGGCTTAGGGAATATCACTGTACCATGCAGGGAGGGAAGAGGAAAAGCATAGAGGGAAGCCTCTGAAGCGTACTTACTGATAGCATCAATAGCACTAAGTAATGGGAGTCATCAGAAAGCCAGAGCTTTGTTTCTTTGATTTTGCCGGTTGTAAATTAAGACTAATGTCTTTGATGACACAAAGAAAATGGTTGTGGGTTTAGTGGTCACATCCAGGAAGATGTATGGTGATAAATGTGTATAGGCAGTGTATTATCTATATTTCTATTAGTCTGTTTATTCTCATATAAAGATTCAGCATTATGAATATAAAGCTGTTTCTATTGTGCCTCTTTTCAGAAAAATGCTACCTTTCCTTGTCTTACCTGTTATCTTTCGTGCCTTTAATATGTATTTGTAACATAAGAATTTATGTTTATTAAAGTACACTCTATGTATTTACAATATACATATTGTCTGCGTAGGTGTATGCTTGTGGGTATCACTCCATCAATAAATAGTTCACAACATGGAGTACTGTACTGCTTAACACCTTTTTTATATAAGAGTGTATGCCTTATATATTATGACTCTTCTAAGGATATGAATGCTTGGATTTCTTACTTCCTGCTTGAGCTCAGCAGGTCATAACACAAACACAGTGACAATAGGCCATCCGTCATATCAGCACACTCTGCACTGAGCTTCCGGAGTTCCTTACCATAGGACATACACGTGTGCTGGAAAGCAATGCTCTTGTCCTCATACTGCCATGCGATTATGTTTAATTTAAAGCAAACTGTGAGGCATTTTTTCATCCATGTGAGCAGCCTTTTTTATTATCACAGTGATGATTCAGCTTACAATGCACAACATAGTTAATTTTTTTTGTAGTTTTGTTCATTATATAAAGAATGATTGGTGCAATTAGAGTAATAAAGTAAATGTAACTGTAGCCCTCACTATAGAAATGATGGGCCATATTAGGGACAACTGAACAACAGCCATCATTACGACTTGTAGTTCATCACTGGCAATCACCTTTAACTGAATCACTTTTAAAAACTCATTGATCTTTATAATGCGGTTCTTTAATACGACAGTAACAGTTGTACATGATGCAGGGAGTCAAATTGTGGAAATTGATGAGTGCAAGCAGGTAAGTTATAAGCCATCTCCCTGAGTGATGTGTGTGCCGTGTTCCACACCAGCAAGCAGACAAATAAATAAAAGCCATAAAGGTGACACTGGGAATTGATACTTAACAGTCCCTCTGAGCAATATGAACTGAAAGCTGTTTAAAGAGTGGTAGTGTGTGAGTGAGAGAGGAGAAGAAGACAGGAAAAAAATTAAATATGTAAGATGGGAGGGTTAATAGAATAATCACTATGTTTATTATTGTTGTCCAAAGGGTCATACTGTACACGATTCTGATGATGTCACATTGCTGTTAATTACACAATGTAGCCACACTGTACGGTTGTTCCCTGTACAGTTGTTAGGTCACATAAAACGAGATCTACTTGATGAAACTTAATAGCAATTTAAACAGAAATAGCTTAGGCATATGAGCTGATCACCAATTCTTCTAATTGGTATTTGCAATGATATTCCATTATAATCCATTCTATTTTATACTCCAGTTTTTAAAGTGTAGTCAGCCATGAGATATCTGAGGACAAAATGTGAATTTTAATGCCTGGTGGACCATCTGTTATGCTAATTGACTGTAGAATTAATTGATTAGATCTAATTTCCAGATCCTTAACTAGATTGTGGGATTACTAACTAAATCTGGAAGGTGATGCATTGATGGTGTCTTATTGGTCCTATGGTGCACGGTACGATGAAGTTGTTACTCCAATTATTTAAAAAAAAAAAAATCTCTTGAGACCTTATCAAGTGAGTGCTCTATAATTTCATTCTTGGTCCAGTAAGTCTCATGAATTCCTGGATTCATGCAGAACAAAATCTCTGCTTTCTGCAAGCTAATATGTACAAACTAATGATATAGTCTTACAAACTCTGTAGTCATGAGTATTAGCTCAGTATGTGACATTTATTTGTTCTAAAATCACATAGTAATAAAATTGTCTAGGAGTTCACATTGTTTGCTGAGGAAAATGTGAAAACCTAATCACAAGAAAGGAAGCAGCATAAGATATAGCTAGAAAGGAACCATTAACCTATTAGGATTTCGAAAATGAATAGGTATATAAGTAATTCTTTTACATCAATAAATAAACAGCAGATAGGAAATGATTATTATTTTTGCAAAATTGCAATTGATGTGCGACTGTAGCTGTTTATTGGAGCTTCAGCTTCATTCTCTCCTCCCCGCCCCTTTGTGTGTGGATTTGTGCATTTTGAAATACACACCGCACACATCACACAGACACACAGACATTTCCACATGGTTGTGTATCTATTTTGCAGAACACTTTTTTTTCTAATATGCAGATATTGTGTTAGTACATTACCATGCATGCTAAGTGAAAAATCTTTTTGCCACTGCTTTTAGAATAACATGAGTTATTATGTGCAATGAATTCATAGATCATAGTAATCAAAAAACAATATTTTAAGAGAACATTGTACATTGATTGCTCTCAGGGCCATTAATATATTTTAAAGAATTGTGCAGGCTTCTGGGGCGCTATAATTTGGTTTTCCCACATGTATTGCAGTGTGGAAAAAAAAAAGCTACATAACATAATTCAGGCCTGCTGCAGCTGAGTGTACTGTGAAGATCTAGTAGAGTTTTTGCTTTGTAGATCTGAATGTCTAAATATAGGACTGTTTTAATGGGAAAGCCGTCATCATGGTCTTATCTTTGATCTTTGGCCAGAGATCATGTAATGCTTCTTAATGTGCTTATAAATCAAAAGTGCTCAGTCAATGGACACAAGAATGTAAAGGATTTAATATGGCTTCCATCTGTTTCAGCCTTTTCCTTCAAACATCTAGTTAAGGGTTGTCCCTGGATACTTTAAGATACTTTATCTCTTTCTCTTCAGCTGATTCTGATATTCTGGATTGAATGATTGACTTCAGGAATGCAGTGTCCCGATTATACTGCTCTTTTATCTGGAATACCTAAATGATGCAGTGATATATCTAGTTTTATTTAACAAGCAGGATACTGTGATTAAACAGAATGTCAGCTAAAATCTGAAGCACGCTGTTGGTCAGTTGGTTGCTGTGAACATAGAAATGGTGCATAGAGATGTGCATAAATAAATACACTTCTAATTTCCACTGTACCCCACTATCTCTATGGTCTCTAACTTTTTACTGACAAATGCAGTTTAAACTCAACTTTAGACTAATAAAATAAGTGGAAAAGATCAGGATATGCACATATATACTTATGATTGAAATAAAACCAAGCATTCCATGAAGTGTTCACTCTTTTTTGTCACGTGAAGAGACCACCGGGAGGCCAGCTCCTGCTTTGCATAAAGAATACTGCTGTGTGGTGATGGATGGTAGGGATACAGTACAGCAGGGACATGAACACGCTACCCTCTATTCTCCAGCAGGCAGCAGACTAAAGACTAAATTAATGCTCATTTTAATGCAATCATTAAATAAACCTAAACAGTGCAGTATAGGATTTATTCAGTTCTTATTATTTGCCCAGTATTTTAAGTAAATTAACTGCGAGAATTAACTGTGAGAATCCTCATCATCTGAGCAAAAAAAATAAAATCTAGTATCATACTGTATGTTGACTAGGCTGATTCAAATAACTCAGGTCAATTAGGCTTGAATCAGAAAATGATTTATGGCCAAGTGTAAAAGTGAACTAAAGGTGATATTTCGAATGAGTAGATGTTTTTGCTATTCCTTGATTAGTTTTATAAAAATGACTCAAGATGACACCTTAATTAAACATAATTAATCAAAATGAGCTATGGCCCAAGCAAGCCCTTTTGCAGCACCCACTAATGTGTCCTTCTCAGTGACAATGTAGAAATGTACATGAGAGTTTCTTATAGAAAAGTATCATCTTTTACTGAATATATTTCTCTAATCTAGTATTCTTCTCCTTCACTTATTGAAGAACAGTTGGATTGGAATTGGGATTGGGAGGGTCGGGCAGGGTAGGAGGGGGTGTAAGCTGGCAGCGCTGATGCCCAGCGGGTTCGCCACTTGGGCGGCTGCAGCAGCAGAGTGGGAATGAGAAGCCTTGTCTGAATGATTAATGTTAGGAGAATGAGAGGTGGGGGTGGGGGAGGGCACGCTTATGTAGATTGTTTTACAGAATACAAAACACACTGCTGCTGGATGCTGAAAAACTTAAAAGTTCACCTTTGGGCAAATACATGACCCTGTATGCACAGAGTGATGTCACTGACTTGTCAGGAGAGTGGCTTCAGGTTGACAACATGCAGCGTAACCACAACCAGTATTTTTTTAATACATGCGTTATTTCAATTTATTGAAATGTAATTCATACAAAGTGAATAATACCAGAATGAAAAGCATTTTCCTGTTTAAACCGATTAAAATATGTAAGGCCAAAGAAAGATGAGTGACAGTACATAATTCTTCCATGACTTCTATTGCCAATTGCTTTTCAGATTGTTCAGCATGATTTTTCATAAAACATATTTACAGTATTAGCTACAAATGATTGCAGTTTGCAGGAACTGAATAATTACCAAGTTAATAAAGCAACCAAACACATAATATAGGAATCAATACATAATGTTTCACTTCAGCATGAAGTGATAAAAAAAAACTAATAAAAACTAAGTACTAAAAAAACAAAGTGGTTACATGCTTGTTTGACTTAGAATACTTGCTCTTTGGAAAAAACATTCTGTAAATGTTTGCAACCCCAAACAGCAAACAAAAGTAATACAATTTGCCCTATCTACATTTGTGCAAAGTTTCTCTCTACTTATTCCACCCATGCTCGTATTACACATTAAAGTTAATAACAGCAAATGCTATTGCTTATGTTCGGAGGGTTCTTGTGCTTTCCCCCAACCTATCTCAGTTCAGTAGATAAATTTTCAGAAGTGGGCTTATGTCCATGTTTAATAAATCTCTTTACTTTTACAGACCCTGCTACAACTTATCCACAGAGGAAACCCTCCCAGCATTACTGCATACTGGCTGATAACGTAATGTAATTCTCCCCTGGCCTTTTGCCCATGAAAGTAAACTTGGCTCTCCAGCACTTTTAAGTCAATGATCTGCCTCTAATTCAGCTTCTGAGGGCAACAAATCTTGCCTCTTCTCAAAGTGATAGCATCTGTGTGGCAGAGTATGGAATGACAACCCAATCTCATGTGAAACCTGAAATTCTAGCAAGAGGCGTTTGGTTGGATTTTTTCTTCTGATTTGCTTGATTCTGAATGGGCACAGTCAGTCATATGTATGAAAGTCCAGGAGCTGCCAGGATGCAGCTTTCATATGGTTGGTGCAAACAGATGTCATGCCCAGAAGCTAAATTCAAAGTTTCAGGTCTGTGGACAGATTGGGTGGCATTACTGAGATCTGCTGAAATGTCTTTAACAGGTATAGCTGGCTTTGTAAGCAGGAACCAGTCTTTGCATATAGGATCTCCATAACCACTTTGAGAGCGGTTCATAATCAGCTGACTGAAGTACTGGAGGTTGTGTGAGTCTGTAGCTGTAATTTCCCTTGCACCAGTATTACCTTCTCCAGAAGATGGAACACTTAAACAGGATGACCAAACCATTGCTTTACCCTTGTTGTCCTTCTTGTACTTCATGCGGCGGTTTTGGAACCAGATTTTAATCTGTCGGTCAGTGAGCTTCAGCAGTGATGCCATCTCAAGGCGCCGTGGGCGGCACAGGTAAGCACTGAAGTGAAACTCTTTCTCGAGTTCCAGCAGTTGGGAAGAGGTAAAAGCTGTTCGAATGCGCTTTCTATTGGAGCTTCTGTCATTGCTTCCTGCTATCTCAGGAAAATCCAGCTCACCACTGTTATATGATGTCCCTGGGAAAACAGAGTTGTAGAGGTGAAAAATTTACACTATGTCTCTGAAATATAGTTTAAACTATTAAAACTCCATATTCTGCAACTACTTTTTCATGGTCAGGTTCACAGTTATCCAGGGCCTATACAATATCAAGAACATGGGGTGTGATGTGGTGACCACACACTGGTTGGGGCACCAATCCATTACATGGTATCATTCACATCCAGTGAGCTTTTGTGTAAGCAAACTCTAGCCAGCTCACAGACTAGCATGATTTTGGAAGGTGGGAGTAAAACGGAGAAGCCGCAGGAATGTGACACAAACAGAAAGAGAATAAGCAAAACTCCACACAGACTGTGACCTCAGCTCAGGATTGAACTAGGGACTTTAGAGCTCTGATACCTGCTGTAGACATTTACACTGTGCAATACAAAACTTAATAATACATCAACCATAACAATTAATTACATGCTTAAAATCATTAAATGCAAAAGCCATGTTTTGGCACACACTTTGCTTGGCTTTCTTATTAGTCTAAATTACCTTCATACACTAACTCCCAGAATATTATGATGTTTAATCTAACCCTGTAACATGCAGGACTATTAATATAATAAATGTAATAATCGAGCTGATTGCAGGGCTTGGGAAAACAATAAGCAAGAAAAGTATTGTGTTTTTTTCCCAATTTTACACTCTGTGTTATTCATCTTCAGGGATAGAACTTATTAAATTAAATTTTCTACTTTAGACTGGAGGCGAAGCATTTTGTTCTGCTGTAACATCAAACAGCAAGCTGCTTCACATATTTTCTCATATTAATCATTCTGAGGATTTCTGGCACAGTCTTCACAGTCCAAATGCTGAACACTAATGACATCACCAGGCTCTTATTCAACTGGTGTATATTTGAGAAGACCTGACCTGTGATTTTTTTTTTTAAACTATGCAGTGAAGAATTTGTGGGCATAATTCATGTTGAAACAAGCTGAACAGTCTGCAAACTTACTAGGCTTGTGTGCAAATCCCACTATGCATGTTAAAGGTAGTAATTTCCATAAAATATTAATTCCTCTGAAAGTTCTTGTATTGCTTTCCCCCTTAAAGTTAAGCAAATCCAATATATTTATTACAATAACACACAAAAGGAAAAAAATAATCTTAAGAAAGGGAGCAAGATTACAAATCAAAATCTTCATGCATTTCAGAGATTTTTAATAATTGTGTTTTTAATTATCTGTGGGAGTAAAAACACTTAAGAATTCCATCGTTGCTTAAATACCTGTCTCATAGCCTACTTTATTATTATGTATTCAAATATACATTTTACCCTGAGGAATTCCTGAACAATAACTTGAACTAGTTAGTGGAACTTCTTCCTTCTGTTGGTTCCTTATGAATATAAACGTGTTCACTATAAATGGTAATTACCTTAGCTTTTGTTGTCTTTTTCATGTTTTATACCCTGACTAAAACTTTTACTGCTCTAGGGTACTACTTTACTTAAACTTGCACCAAGCTAAATTCTAAGTAAATTATTATTGATTGATCACTAATTATGATTAACAATTTAACACGTAATTAGCTTAATTTCAGGTTTTCAGGTGCCAGTACTTAAGTATAATATCATACTCTCAAACCAAATTTGTTCTTTTTTTTTTTTTACTGAAATTCCTCATATACGATTTACAGTTACTCCTAAAAACATCTATTCCGCAGGAAAAAAAAAAGTTTTCAAACCTGATTGACAGCAGTTGGGTGTATCATGACTTGAAATGTCAGACTTTTTCTCTCTCATCCATGGGTAGACATTCTTGAAGAAGACGCTGTTACTGCTTGTTCCGTTACTTTTGACTGACACGCCCTTATTTTGGTCCACGTGCTTCATGCACTGAAGTTGGATCCCACTCGTGATTCGGCTGTCACTAGGATACGTCGCGTGCGCTTTCTGAAGAAAATAATCCTGCGAGTCCCACGTGCGGCCTTCAGCGTGACCTGCTCTGACCATGTGAAGGTCGAGTGAAGTACTGCCCTCCTGCATAACACATGGATAACACGGTTGGTCCACAGAACAGAGAAACTGATGCTTAAAAAGTGTTTTGGGCACGAATCTATTATTATCTGATGAGTATAGTTTCGCTTGCATTTTGGAACGCCTCTTGTCTAATTCTAATCATTAATCTCGAAACGACATATAAAAAGTAGTCTACACTCACTCAGCATTTAATTGCCTAGGCGTTGCGGGTGAAGTCTTGAGTCACATGACGGTCCAATAGCCAATAGCGTGGCGGAGTGCGTGAACCCCGAGTTGCAAAGTGTCTGCGAGCAACTTCTTGCCGGAGGAAGACACCGTCTCTGTCTCCATAATGCTTTCTTCTTAGTCTTACCAGCAGTAATTAACCTGTAAATAATGACAAAGAATGCGAAAGTTAGAGGCATTACAGTTCTTAGAGAAGGTTGGGAGGCAGAGGCAAGGGAAAAACAAAGTGCAAGAAATGGATGGAGAGAAAATGGAGTGCGTGAATTTCTGGAAGCTTACTGTTTTTTCATCCGTGGATTCGCATTAAACCATATGCTCGTCGTGAAATTAATCTTGGTACAAAAAAATTTCCTTTTTATATTGTTATTTTATATTTTTAATTTATGTGTATATAGATTACTAATATTTTCTTACATATAATTGCTATCTGTTTTAGAAAACCATGTAGGCTATATGTATATATTTTAATCGACCTTCCATAATTAGCTTTTTTATATAAATACGCACAACCGGAATCTTTTCTTTTATTAAGGACGCTTTTACCAGCTAGTTCAACTTTTTGTATGGTTACTGTTGTCGCTGTTATAGCTGAAAAATATAGGATAGCTAACACAATATTACCCATGTGATGAAGGCTGTTTGTATAATGAATAATGGTAATTTATTTTTAAATGTATTAAAAAATGAGTAAACATTAATTCTTGCAATTCTTATTTGAAGTCCACCAAGTGACGTATTACACTTATCAGTAGTGTTATTGTTTTCTTTATTACCGGAAGCAAAACAGGAATGGCGAAACTGGGTGTGGCCAAACAAAGGCTATTTGACCATCACAGTCACAGCACAAAAGACTAACCCATGAATTATTCTTTTATACTTTACCAGAACATATGATGACAGGTGAAATCTTAGTTTTCTGCTGCACAACAATAAAGTTTGGCGAGGCAGTGTTAGTCTTTAGTTTCCTAGACTAGATGATAATTTTCCAGTACGATTTTGCAATCAACGTGTATGTTTGTTTTTTGTTTTTAGAAATACTGTAACAACGCGATCTTTGTTCTGCGCGATATCTTACAACTAATTCACTACATATGTTTACAAGAAATCGCATATTGCCGGAACCTGTTGTACTCCGGTTCGCAGTTATCACCGTGCTGCTTTAGATTATTGTAAAATAACGTTTTAAGTAAGGTAGACGCATATTAGTAGAGCACGAATTATGCTCTCTGACGTCACCTCTTGCTCTGTTGATAGCGCATGATATCTTTAGACTAATTTTGGTTCTGTAGCTGTTCACATTTTGCACGCTCATTTGCAAAATCGTCTTATTTACGCACTCAAATATGAAAGCTGCAAGTAGTATGTATATATAAATGTTTTTGTTTTTATTTTGGATAACTGACGGTTTATTAGAAGTGTGAAGCGTCATCGCCTTCTCTCAGCCAAAGTGAACTCTTCGTCTCCTATAGTTGCCCGTAATTTTTCACTATGCGCGCTTTAAAAGCTTTGCTGAAAGCTGCGCACAGTTGCTTCTCTAACTTGTGATTAATGGAGGTTCTAATTCCCTTTCCTTGTATGTGGTGTTAACGCTGGTTCACGTGTGCGAGAACTCATTTATTCATTCATTTTAGACCCAAGTACATTTTTTATTATTATTAGTAAATTATTACAAGAACATTGTTCCTCTCATTGTGCCTGCTCAAAAAAGTAACTAAACATTATACTCTTTAATGCATAAATAGAGTGGCCAATAAAAAAAAACGAACTCTGATGTAATAGGGAGATTAGTTATGCCTCGTTTCATGACAGTCACTTTGTCCACTTTTGTGTTGGATGCTGTAGTTGGCGTCGTAATTCCATTTGCATGATAAGCATCAAACAAAACAAAAGCCAAACAATCCAAAGTAATACAATCCAAAGTTCTTACTATATCTAAAGGGGCAAATTGTCATAATCAGAGCATAACAGTTAATTCCAAAAACCTTAATTAAGGAAAATATCAAAAGGGTATTTGTCTGTCCTTTATCAGTTGTAAAATCAATCTTGTTTTGGGAACGATTTGTTATTTAGAGTTCAGTGAATTGCTGTCACAAGCCTTGTCAAATAGAAGCATTCACTATGCATATTACAAGTCCGACTGCTGCCGAACTGCAGCGCCATTAACATGAAATATTACCGCGCTCAAGTGTGCAGTGAATGAGAGCGTATACAGTATCTATGCGTATCTATGATCACCAATGAAAATTCCCATTGAGAAATCTTTAGTTCTAATTACATGCAAGCTTTATATTATTATTATTATTATTCTGATTATTATTATTAATATTACAATTCTTATTATTATCATTATTATTATTATTATTGTGCAAAATCTTCTGTGCTGAATTTACACTCTCAGGCTATAGCTACACTAAACAAACAACTACTTATACAGACAGACAGACAGACAGACAGACAGACATGGCACAGACAGACAGACATCCATATCTATGCAGACATTTTATTTTAAAAACACTAGGTATTGTATGTGCATCTTTTTGTTTCAAAGGTTGTAGTGAAAATTTTATAATTAAGGTAAGTTTGTTCCCGTGCATCACGCCGCTTCAGTGATTCTGAAAAAGAATCGTATGTACTGGCTCAATAAGACCATAACTCAGCGCCTGCGTCAGTGTACTACAATTCTCTGTGAACTCTGTATGAACTGCGGTGCCTGCAATAAATCATTTTTCTTTCTCTCGCAAAATCGCGCCGGTCGCTCCGGGTGTCAACCCCTTTTATAAGTCCTCCTTAGCTTCTGCGCTCTTGTGGTTGCTGACACAACCAGCTGCATAAAACATCGATAAAACCCTGACGCTTTAGTCATTTCTTGCAAAGATAAAGCTCTGTGTAAAAGGCCTAAAATGAGAATATGGCAAAGGTTGGCAACGGTAACAAAATCAGAACTGGGGGAATAGTGTGTGAGTGATCAAGTGGGTGGGATGGGATTTTCTGCCATGTCCTATTCTGTATATTGTGTCCACATTTTCTGTCTATATTTCAATTAACTGGCTTTTACCACCAACAGCCAAAACAATCGACATACTGTCTTTTCATTTCCTTTTTGCCTTTTATATCATCTGTCTTGCTGCTGCGTATCTTGTTATTTCTCCAATAATATAAGACTATAATCTAATATATTTCAATGAACCAGAGTAGAACTAATAAAGAGAGAGAGAGAGAGAGAGAGAGAGTGAACGACAGGATATTAATGATCAGAGGTCATAATGATGCAAGATGGCGTGTCTCCATGAACAGAAGCAGGATCTAAGTAGCAATAGGATCTGCAGTAAACAATAAGCACGGTTTGCAAGGTTTGTATTATATAAAATAAAGTATTTAACTGTTGCGGACACCTAAAGGTAAATGTATAAGACATACAGTCCATGGAACAACTCCGTTATGAGAAGAGTGGATGAGTAGGTGGGTGAGTTGGGTGTGTGTTGTTAGCAGGTTTTTGTATCTTGGAGGGGCTAAGCGTCCCTTCAGAATGTCTGAGAGTTTTGTCCTTGTGGGAAAATACTGATATTTATTCAGTTATTGATTAAATGTGTGTGTGTGTGTGTGTGTGTGTGTGAGAGAGAGAGAGAGACAATCCTTCGACTGTACTTTTCACATTGTCCAGTTTCCAGAAACCGAGACTGATATTTAGAAATCTATTTTTTAAATAACAAACGGATGTTTCCTTTGAATATTGAAGCATTTTATGCTAGTATTTGATATGTTCCGCTTGTGCAGACTGTTTATTTTCAGACTAACTGATTTGTTCCCCCCCCCCCCGAAAGCCACTAGGCAAGATAGAGGGAATAGAATGGTTACGAAGTAAAATGAAAAAGCAGCGACAACAGCCATGTCAATTACATATAATTCATATGGTTCATTATAGCATATTAGGAGATGTAATATATTGTCAGGAAGTGTACGAATATCTAATTGAACATTTTATAAATGATAAGATGTACCAAAGCTCCTACTGAACAATCCCGTTAAAGCTGTAAATTCGTGGGATTTGCTGAATTGACCTATTACTGCCCAGGTTGCCAACATGTTCATATAGATTCCACGTGTCCTTGGGTTGCGCTTAACATGTTGATCTAAGAATGCCACTCACATGTTGGACTGCTGAAAGGATAACATTAATCACCCCGCACAGCGGCACGTCTCGTGACCTCCTCGTGACCGCGTGTGTTTAGACACATTATAGACACCCCAGCGGACTGGACAAAGGCCTCAATACCCACTCATTATTGCCTATTTAGTGTTAAAAGCATAACGTTTAAATAAAACTAGAGACACTGTTTTCATATTGAAACAGATTTTATGTGCAGCAGGTGTGCCCAATATAGGTTCACGGGATTCCCTGTTATATTATAGCACAGTTTTGAAAGCCAGTGCTCTATGTATTATTGGGATACGTAGATCTGTACTTAAAGATATGCTGCATGCCTAATGATATCAATAACATTAGTAGTAGGAGGTTGATTATGGGCCATTACCGTAAATAAGTCCCTGTAATAAACTTTGATATAATTTTTGGGATCTGTTCAAGATCTATAAACGAGTATCCATAACCCTACCCTCTGTATACACACGCACACACACACACACGCACGCACGCGCGCGCACACACACACACACAAACACACACACACATACACACTTTTAGTGTGTAGTCATTTTTGTCCGGAAAACCTTGAACCTTAACTTTACTGTCTTCTTTCACTTCGAAGTACTATAGTATTTTCATAAGAGGCAATCAATTCTATAATTACGTATTCCAGCTTTATATAATCGTTTATTGCACGTACCCCTAGTAACTATCACCCTATATCAAATGTTATTGACATATTGTAAAATTCAGAAATCATTTCCACATTTTTCTGTTTGCTGGACGTTGAACGTTCTTTATAAAATTAGCAATGTTCCATTATCTTTTCAATACATTGAAAAGATAAAAATAGATAGATAGAAGGAAATTCTCATATCATCTATGAAATGACAATTACTGACCACTGGGAAAATAAGACATTGCAAGTGTTATTTCCCGCACTATAGTCATTACATTGTAAACATTACATGCTGTCAACCCTGTTTGCCTTATCACAACATTTTCATCCTTATATCAACCATGATATAGAGTCTAATTCTGGAAAAAAAACCATAAGCAAATAAGTAGATTATATTGTTAGAAGAATGAATGAGTTATTATATATTGGGGAAAAAACGTTTTGAATCGTAACAACTGAAAATTCCTAAGTTTCCTAACTGGATTCTGAAAGAGTGCATACCATTTAATTTAATTGTTTTATGTAATTTCATTTTGAAAACAAAAAAAGAAGAAACTATAACCCATGGTATATACAGTATGTATGAGATTAACATCAAGTCAAGCAAGACAAACATATAATAAATTTTAGGGAAAAGTAGAAAAGTCACTTACGTTAAAAAAACAACAACAACGTAACCCTAACATAACGATGTATTTGTACCAAGACTATGGATATGAATGTTCTCTTAAATATGAATTTATTTTTACCATTCTCCATGCTAAACTTTTGCCTTAATCTATCGGATTTCCTGGAGAGAGAGAGAGAGAGAGAGAGCGAGAGAGCGAGAGAGCTTTGGCAATACGAATGTTATTTGTCATGCCAATAAAGCACCTTTAAATCTTGAATCTTGGGAAAGAGAGAAAGAAAGCGGGGGAGAGAGAGTCCACACCTATTTTTAGTTTGAAATCCTTAAGTTGGCTACTTCGTCTTTTGTTTTCTTCTTTGTCCATTTGTCATTACATAACTAAAAGACTTAAAATAAACAGAATAACTTTTCGCTCTTACACTTATTGAGAGTTGACATTGTTTATATAATTAACACAGACCAGACATCAAACCATGCCACTGTTTATTTGCGACTGCGTTTGGTTTGTTCATCTGACATAGAAACCCTAAAGAACTATGACGTCTTCCCCCACGACTTCATTAAAACACCGCAAATAAGTTATTTATTTATTTATTTATTTATTTTTACCACAATTCTCTTTCAACAAATTGTTATAGATAGACAGATGGGTGAGTTTATTTCCAGTACGTACTAAATTGTAATACTATTATTTTTAATAATTTATTCATACAGAGGACTAAGATTTATGGATACTTTTGTAAAATGCGTCATTTAAAAAAAAATTTTCTTTCTTTTTAAGAAAAAAAGATGAAACGACTGCTGAATAATCCGAGTAACACACACTATCTAATGTTCGTTAATTTGACTATTTTTAGAGGCAGGTTGCGATAATGTTTTTAAATGGTTTTGAATCAAGTGTAACAAATGGATGATGCATTAACAGCGCATTTTCTTTAGTCAGAAAAATGTAAATTGAGTTAAACTTAATATTGAAGGAGGGAGTAATATAATATCACTGTCAAATTTGAACCCTGATCGCGAGATATTTCGTGAATTTGTTTTCATTCCTGGAATTTGGTTTCACTAAAAACCGAGCAAAAAATGCATAAGCTTAGTACTAACATAACGTAAAAGTATGTCTTTGTTTCTGGTGCGTTTGCTGGATGACAGCACTAAATTTAAAGTGCTAGCTTTAAAATATAAATACACAAAATTTCAGTATAAAACCTATACAAAAAGTTGCTGTTTAATATTTCGTTTAGCAACGTTAAAATTTCGTTAAAATTCTTCCTTTCTTTTCTATTTTCTATGTTTTACTTGCCTCAACGTCCATCACATTTGTTTTTACAAATATACTACTACTACTACTACTACTACTACTACTACTAATAATAATAATAATAATAAATAATGTGATGCTCCTATTCTACATTTGCTCTTACTCCCTTGCTCTCCATTTCCGTTAGTTCTCTCTACAGAAGGATGTTGGGCTTAGCTGTCGAGGTCATGGCAAGTGTAAGTGGTAAGGGGCAAGACCTCTGAACAAAGACTGCGGAGATTGTCTTAACCAGTGCCCTGGTTGATGTGCAAACACTACTTAAATATAGAAATAAACAACAGAATACATAAAACCAACACAAATCACCATTATCGACTACTTAAAGTATAGCAAGGGTAAATATATATTTGGGTAAAATTGACTGAGAATTCAGTCAATTTTAGTGAGAAAGGCTATGTCTCTGGAAAATAGCACACTGACCTCTGCTTCAACTTTCTGCTTTCTTTGTGCGGCTCCCATGGCTTCGTTTACACGGACCACCTCGTAACAATGCTAAGCACTGGGATCTTTCAACATGAACTAAATTGTGTTTAAGAATACTTACATACAACAAAAATAAATTTTGTTTTATACTTTATCCCTAAACAGTTGTGGGTTGCAAATTTAAGACGTTTTATTAGGCACACACATCAATGAAAAAAGTTGAAGAGTGAACGAAAACATAGTTGCTTTTTTTTATTACTATAGTCTGGTCCTGTCAATATTACACTATCAATATTTTAATTCATAGCAATATTTATAACTTATGTGGTTATTTGTTCTGGTATTATTATTAATAATAATAATAATAATAATTATTATTATTATTATTATTATTATTATTATTTGTGAAATTGATTGAATTACGATTTCAGGGTATATATTAGTTTATATATATATATATATATATATATATATATATATATATATTATGTGCCATTTCTATTACGTGATTCAACGCAATACGTGTTATACTTTGCTTCCCTAACATTTTAATATTTTTCCTTATTCACTAGCATTTTTGTTTTTCGAGAAGCCTGAAATATAAACTGATTTGAAGAGTCTACACCAAAATTGCATTCTTAACAAATATAAATAATGTTGTCTGTTCATTTTGTTACAGTATTATAAATAAAATTAATTAAAAGGTAATAAATAAAAAAATGCCAATCAAAGTACAGTATAGTGACATCTGAGTGGCAAATTATTTATTCAACCATGCAAGCATTTATGCATGCTCACAATTTGTCACACTTTGATGTGCTTCTCAAAATCTAAAACAATGGTTTTCAACCATGGATGACTCAGTCCTGCACATTTTTATGTTTTCCTTGAGGTATCACACCCACTTCAATTTGGAAATTTATGTTCATTGACTGATTAGTTAAATCAGTTGTGTTAAAAGAAAAGACAACACTAATTTGTTCAGTGAAGTGGGTGTGAAAGGAACAAGGTTGAGAACTGCTGCTCTATAGCATGTATTAAATTGGGTACAATATTAGTTTTTCAGCTTTCAGTAAAAGTGGAAGGTTTGGCTAACGTTGTTAAGAAACAGATTAACATCTAGGATGTAATCTGAGCAAGTAATACATCAACCTGGTTGTAAAGAGATGTATGCACCAATGCAGTCTGTTTCTAATTGATAATATGTTTTGTTCTTTTATGTGAAATATATCTCATTCCCTCATCCATCCATCTCCAGTAACTGCTTTAAAGCATGAAGTTGGAATACACCCTGGATGGCACCACACACTCCTGTTGGACAAAACCAGAGAACACAGAGAAAACCCAAAAATTCACACAGACACCTGACCCAAAGAAGGAATAGAACTCAAGAACTACAATTAACATCGTTATCATCATCATCATCATCATCATTTTATATATATATATATATATATATATATATATATATATATATATATATATATATATACATACAATCTGATCATTTTTATTCATACACATTTCATGCACATTTCCATAAATTTCTTTTGATTATATAAAGCTACTTTGCAACAATGACTATTGTTAAAGGCGTTTTGCACATAAAATTTATATATTATATTATATTATATTATATTATATTATATTATATTATATTATATTATATTATATTACTTAAAAATTCATGCAGAAGTTGTGATTTTTACCGCTTCTGTGGCAAGGCCGGCACATTCAGAGGTGCCTTCTCTGCTAGTAAATTAAATATACCTAACTTGCTAATTCTAATGAAGCCTATGTGGATGCACAGAGAGGGTGCATACTGAGAAAAAGAGAGAGAGTCAGGTCACAGGGTGAAAAAGGTTGACCAGTTTTGGTTGAAACGAAACTAATCGGACAGAAAATGTGTCCCCAACGTGAACTCGACTCTTAAGAGTTGCCCCAAACTTCAATAAAGTAGCCTTTCAACCTCCCGCCATGGAGGCGACAGCCTCTCGAATGAGCTTGTCGTGATGCTGCGAGCTGAGCACATTCATTTCTCTCTGCTGTCCACGCACATAATGGCCACTAAATGCTGTGCAGAGCCTTCGCTTTTCAGTGCTTTTTCAAAGTTGTGGTCATGTCAGGACTGTCAGTAAACCCAAAAATCAGGACTTTTCCTGCTAAGTTTGTGCTCACGCATATCAGAATCATCTTTTAATTCTGTCCATTATTTCTATAGGCTTACCTATGTGCAACCCCGCTGCATCACAAATAACTGTTGGTGTAGCAGATGATAGATGGTCTAGAATACCTCTCTCCTTTGTGCCTCACAGCCCCCCACCTAGCAAGCCGTTGTATAATCTTCATTCAAGTGAGAGCGATTTACTATTAATCAACCCCGTTTCTTGTTTCTGTGGATCTTTTCCGTCAGTTCTCTCACTGAAGGGGCCAGCGTATAGCGTGTTTAACGTTTTCGTCATAACGGTTCAGGTGTAACTCTTTATCTTTAAATAAATAAATACTGAGAAAAATATCAGCGTCACCTTTTATATGTCTTTGCATCTTCTGTAAAACACATGGCCACTCGATAGAATTGTGTGTGTGTGTGATTTTCCTGTGACCAGCCCTTAGGCTCTAAGCAGGAGATGACGTTGCCTCGGGCGGTACCAAGTGACACTTAAAACATTAAGAACTAGAGAAGGTAGGGAAGGATATATAAATAGTAATTGGCAGCTAACTGAGAGAATATTTATTTTTTCAACGACTCGTTGTTTGTTGACTCTGCTGATTAAAGCAAAGCAGAACAAAACTAACGAAGCATTACGCCTTGGTCAATTTTTATCCCATCTATGAAATAAATAGGGCTCCGGGATCGAAGTCATTTTAAAAACAGTTGAATTAAATTTCAAGTTGAAATTGAATTTTGACGTTTAATTCCTTTCACAAGATTCACGTGTTGCAATATGCCAGAGTTCATAAAAAATAAATTTTATATTCTTGCTGGTAACCCCCACCAGGTAGCACAGATACACTACTCATTCAATTCTAAGCATTAAATGTTTACTGATTTAAAGTAATTTTTTAATCCCCTTTTTGCTTCTTCTTCTTCTTCTTCTTCTTCTTTCCCCCTCTTCTTCTTCCTCTTATTATTATAGTCATATCGGTTTTATGTTTCCTTCTGTTGCTTATTTAAATCAAAATTCATGTTTACTTTCTTTGTCTTTGAGCAAACATCAAAATTGACATATATGTCCTTGTTATCTGTCTTTGCCTAATAGTTCAGTGAAGTAATATACACTGTAAAAGAATATGTAGTTCACTTCTTGACTAGTACCATTCATTTTCAGAGACGTGTGCAGCTAGTCTCCAACAGTAACAAGCAAGAAAGTAAAGAGACTTACTTTAAAAAGCCCCAATTATATTCCAAACTAATCTTGTGCATGGAAGTGTGATTCTTTTTGTCCAATAACACTTCAAATTGTACAACAGATGTTTCGGGGGATTATTTCCAATATAAGATTTTTTCATGTATTGCAAGTAATGCTATATAGAAAAATTGTAACGTGAGCTTACAGAAACTTAATGGATGAGGCTATATATATATATATTTTATAACTCTCAATATAAAGAGTTTTGCCAATATTTTAAATCTCAGTTTATATAAAATAACAATGAAATATGGATATTTTTAAAATCACAAGCATAAGTTTGCTTGTCTCCGTGTTCCTGTAAATAAAGGCGCCAAAAATCCCGCTTACAATAAGCTACATATTAATAAAATTCACCCACCAAATCTATGTAAAACTAACAGACACTTACTTTTATTGACCAATATTATCACAAATACACTAAAGTCGATTTATTGCATCTCACAATAATCTGGTTTAATAGCCTAAACACAACGCCATCACAACAAAAGTAAAAGATAATTTAAGGTTTCAACCTTTTCATACGACACTTAAGTCACAGCATGTTGTTTTCAGATCAACAAAGGTCAGTTTTCTATCAGAATTGTGGATTTTTTTTCTTGTACAGTATAAAAGCAACTTCCTTCATTCTTGTGTGTGAAATAAATAGAACATTTGTGCACTTCACCTTGGCAGCTGGGCATAGAGAGGCCCTCAATAACATAAATGTAGTGTTCAAAAACTGCCTTGTCCAAAAACCCTTTTATCTGGAGATAAAAACATCCTGTGTCAGCAGATAAATTAAACCCTGTTCCGCGTAAAAATAATATGTATTCGCAATAATCCATGCTATATAACATGCACTTTATATAACTGTGGACTTAAAGCAAACCCTTCGGGCGCACAAGATACCTACCAAAATTAAAAGAAAACAAAATATAATAAAGTGGAAAAACAAAGCAAAAATATATATCCTGCTATATAAATAAATCAGTCATTTTGAGCTGCTCCCTTCCTTCTCTCCGAGGAATAGTTCTCTCATAACCTCGTAATATCCTCTCGCTCGGATCCGGAGAGCTCCTCGTTGGCAGCCATGGTGTTACTCGTCGAAGGGGCCGCTACAACGCCTGCCGACGAGCCTGTGTTGGTGCCGGAGGACATGCCGGAGGATGAGGATCTGACTTTGGTGTTTGGTAGCCTGTGATCTTTTTTCCACTTCATCCGACGGTTCTGAAACCAAATTTTGATCTGCCTTTCGGAGAGAACCAGGGAATGTGCGATCTCGATACGTCTTCTTCGCGTTAAGTAGCGATTATAGTGGAATTCCTTCTCCAGTTCTAACACTTGCTGACGGGTGTAAGCAGTTCTAGACCGCTTGGGCTCCCCTCCATTGTAACTAGAGTTCACTGGAAAGAGGAAAAGCAGAGGGGAAATGGAAGAAAGAAAGAAGGAAGGAAAGAAAGAAAGGAAAAAGAAAGGGCAGCGAGGGAAGGGGTAGGTAAACAAGCGTGTTTGGAAAGAAATTTTGACGGTAGAGTAGGCTTGGTGGGGGATAGATATATCTAAAAACTTAAGCAGCTGTTAGTAATGATGCTAACATTCACACTAAATTCAGCCTGAATTATTAATGTAACACAATAAACCATAGCTTTTTCTCTATATATAGTCCCAACTCTCCCTCCCTCTCGCACACATACACAGAGCGTGGAGCCACATGGCGATACGACTGCCTAGAGTATACCTCGGCTATAAAATTTATGGCGGGTGTAATTACCAATGCCGAGTCGTAAATCCGCCTCAATTGTGCCATTTCAAAGGCTTCTATCCTATCATGGCAGGGGCCGGTCAGGCGAACGAGGGTAAAAAAGAGGAGTGAGGCAGACGCAGAGAGATAGTGTGTGTGAGAGAGTTAGGAAGAAGGGGAAAGCTTTGGGCGCTTCACAAGTTACATACCGGTGCTGACGTGAATTTTCTTCATCCATGGGTAAACAACTGGCTGCTTAGCCGAGGCTGTGCTGTTGGGATGCTCCGGAGTAGCTTGGTTGCAGGCTGAGGAGGCTGCCGGTGGAGTGGCCGGGGATAGGGGCAGTTGGGGGGGCTCACATGAGACAGGCTGCCCTTTCCCGAGCAGGTGGCCCGAATGAGGTAGTCCATGTCCTCTCTGGGCATCGGGCTCGGGAATGCTGGCGCAGTTGTACTGACGTTCCTGGTAGTTTGCCCGCGGAGGGTACAACTCTTGGTGGTGATGCTGGTAGCCGCCGTCCCTGGCGCGGCCGTAATATTCGGGACTGTGCTCGGGGATGTAGTTATTTTGCGAATATTCCTCGCAAGGAGGAAATTTCGGATCGATGTAGTTAGAGTCCATCAAATACGAGCTCATGATCATTAATTTCTGGAGTGGGAAATAATTTTTCTAGCTTTGGCGTTTTTCTGCTCCATAAAGCCCTCCTACTAGCGAGCAACCCTGTAAAGTTACTTTGACCACGTGACGTCGCGGCCCAATGGCAGCGGGCGATGCAGTCCCCGGATAAGGAACCAAAGCTTTTCGCGGACATACCTTTAATTTTCCGCCATTGTGTAGGAAAGCTCTCTCTCTCTCTCTCTCTCTCTCTCTCTTCGTGCGCGAGAGGCCCGTTCTTTTTGCCACACGTGTGCAATCAGTTGCCATTTGGCCATTTGGTTGGCAATGACTGGCAAACAACAAATATCTTGCACTGAATGAACTGAAACTTTAATTGGCATGAGTGATTTTGAAATACTGCACCTGCTGCATCTTTACCATTTAACACGTCGGATAACTGGCAATACCTAGAGCTAAAACAAGGGAAGCAATACTACTACAACAACATTAACAACAACAACAACAACAACAACAATAATAATAATAATATAGTAGTTATTATTGTTGTTGTTGCATTTTTTGATGGGAGGTCTAAATTACGTGTAAAAACTACATTTTATTATTTATGAATTTAATGATCATAGATTGACTATACAGAAGAAGCGTAGATAGTTTCGGTAAGGACACTGGTTTTATGCAACAATAAAAACTAAGCAATTGTTTAGAAAATTGAAAACACAGTCCACATAGCTATTTTTTCAAAGTCATATGTTCCATATTATCTTACGTCATTTTATTCATTATTTGTAAGAGTTAATATAAACACATAACTGTTATGAATGTCCATTAACTATGTACAACTTCTGCGTACATAAAACCCACCCAATTTCGTGGCTTTCAAGTCGCCCATGTATTCCTGTAGAGACGTACTTGTGGTTTTTATTTTTGGACACAAATTCGGTTCTACAGGGTACATATAGACAACTACTGAGATAGGCCTTTTTGTTATGGCTGCAAATATCACATAAAGAAATACCGAAATACAAGCTTGATCAGGCATTCCCACCCATTTGCTCTTTTTTTAAGTGCCACATGTTGAAGATTTTTATGAAAAATATGTATTAAGAGACAAATTAATATTTCATTCGCTCAACTTTGTGAGATTTTTTTTCAGTCTCATGCCGCCTGTTTGCCATGATATAGATTAAAATACACATTGATAGTGACACATTTTCACAATCTCCAATATGTCTTGTAAATTGCATTTGGACTCAGAACCATGGCATTTATAAATCTGCACTGTTGATTGAAGTGTGATTACCTTAAACTAACATTCGTGGTTGCGAATTCATACACAGTTGTGACTTTCAACTTTTAGTCTGAAATTATACAAATTACTGTCTAATCACACGACTGTATTTAAGGGTTTGAAAGCATATATCTACTGTAACGTTTTGAGGGGCGTAATCCAAGTGGATGTTCTGAGGGGGCGGGGCTGAACAAAAAGTTTCCCAGGCTGAGGATTCTAAAAAAGCTTTCATTTACTTCATTTAAAATTATGTATTGCATGATAAGTAAATTAATTCCAGGTAAACCGTGAAGACTAATGAACCGAATAGGGAAAACATCATGCTTATAATGTTAAAATGGTTAAAATGTTTTCATACTCCCTCTTCCAATCAGTGTTATGAAGACAAATATAAGCACACATATACGTATATAAAACGAAGCGCCAAAGCGATCTGGGGAAAAAGATTTTCTTTCCAGAGTCATTTTCTATCAAACTGCAAATTCCTAGGTGCACCCCACATGAATATTCAGGCAGAAACACGCCGTGCACAAAGCACGCGGATGACAGCACTGGTGAAAAATAAGTTTCTCTTGTTCCCCAGGGTTTTATTGTGTGCGTTATTATCATATGACCGCTCGGTAACCTGCACGTCCATGCCTCGCATTTTCCCCTTCGGTTTATAAACAGGTTTAGAGGCAGATAAAATATCACCTTCTCTGTATACACCTTCTTCTATAGGTCACGGCCTAGTTGAAGCTGCATCAAATAATTCACGCTTAATCTTGTCAAAGTTTAACTTTGTTAAGGGCAAAAATATTTCAAAACGATATCAAAATACAAACAGATCATAACTTCATCTGCCTCACCTAGGTTTAGTCTAACCAGTCGAGTATATATGGTAGGTGTTTTTTTCCTCAGTCCGACCCCTCCAGGCTAAAAACGCCCTCATCCACCCACTTGCGCCAGCTCCTGTGCTGCGGACGCATTTTAATATTAGTTAGACAGCCTGACCCGCGATTCACCTCACGCGTTCGAGTCGTTCCAATAGTTCACTGCCAAGCTGTTATTGATGAGCGAACAGCGATGAATTCCTTCTGCACACAAATGGCCTTAGATCCCCGCACAAGCTCAATAACTAGTTATTGAGAGACTTGGGGTAAAAAAAAACGAGTCCCGCGGGCTTACTCGATGTTTAATTTGATTTTCTTTTTGCTGTTATTTTTGCGATAGCTAGCTAGGTAGGTAGATAGCTAGATATTTAATTAGATAGATATTTAGTTAGTTAGTTAGTTAGATAGATAGATAGATAGATAGATAGATAGATAGATAGATAGATAGATAGATAGATAGATAGATAGATAGAAGTATCTGGGTAGTAGGTAGAATAGCAGTTTAACATTTTTTTCTCTGTGTTTTTTATTTAAGGCAGGATTCAGGGCCGAAGCAATATTACTTAGTTAGAAGTGCCTTTTTAAAATCTCTCTCTCTCTCTCTCTCTCTCTCTCACACACACACACACACACACACACACACACACACACACACACACTAAGGCTATTATCTTCAGTCGAGTGCCTGCGTTGAGAGGAGTGCTGTTTTTTATTTGTTTGTTAAGCTACACAGTCACCTATGAATCATCCAAGCATTAAAACATATACCTTAAGCCATGATCCAATGAGAAACAGATGCAGATGATGACAGTAGATCAGTCCCGTGATTAGTATACTGCTTATGCTCAATGCTGAGTGGTTGGAACAGATGAGGGAGGAAATAAGGTTGCTGCTGAGGTTTTTACATAAATAAAATATATATTTTTAAGTTATTTTAGGCATATTGCAGGTTGTATGGTATGTGTGTGTGTTTGTGTGTGTGTTTAACATATTACACATTAATATATATATGGAGCATCACTGATTTTGATTGATATAAGTACATTTATTGATTTACACTCATTCTCTGGCTCTTACATTTGTATTTTTTAAATAATTGTCGAATTACATGATTTTTGAACGAGAAAACGTGTGATGTCAGGGCATTGTTAAACGAGAGATTTTTATTTATTTTTTTACAAAAAAACATCAACATGACTTAATCTTTCAGACTATAACCAGACTATCAATATATTTTTTCTTCGATGCTAGCATGTGAGATCGGGTCTGTTAAACACCTTCAACTGATCAAATAACTTACAGCTATTTCCCCCCCTTTTTTTCGGTAGCAAGCAGGCAAAACAATGCGGGTACACAATGGGTCAAAACAGAAGCACTGTGAAGCACTGCGTTCTGACATTCATGCATACTTTTCTTTCCCGTATCTGCTAAAGTTTAAAGCAAGAGAGCACAAGAAGATCAGCTACAATAAATATAAAAAAGGGAACTAAAATATTGACTCGTCGTAGCTTAATACAGTGTATTAAACAGGTTAGGTGAAATGTGTGAACTCTCCTTAGGGACTATTGTCTTAACTAGGACAATAATATGTAGAATTATGTCTTTTGTTGGATTAGTTTATTCATGTTAGTAATTGACCTACGGTCGTAAACCACGCTTTCGGAGCAGTTAAATTTATTTATACACTTTTATACATTACAGACATTGTTAGATACATACGAATATAATAGCAGCTAAATATTCAACCAGTTTTAGATACTGAATTTTTTTTAACGAGGAATAATGTAACTGGTTTAATTTCATGGCTAAATATAATACTTTACGTTTACGTTTAAGTGGTTAGCGACAAAATATTTGAAGAGGGTATTCACTAAGGTGAAATAGATATATTCCCGAGGCATACACAGTCTCAGTTAGGCAAATGATAATAATATCCCAATCACATAATGCATTAAATATATACCACGTGTTTCTTATCATTAGCTTTACCACACATTACTGCGCTGTGCGATTCACAGGTGACTTGTTTAAACATGTATAGTCTTGTCAAAAGAGGAACTTATTCAAGAACAGAATGTGGGCAGCACTGCGAGGCAAATATGACATGTAAACTTGTTTCTTGTCATTCCTTTGCATGCCCTATCAAAATGCCCTGGGTGGTTTTCCATTCTCCTTAAAGGGTGTGCAACAAAGGTTGTTTCTTCTTAACAACAAAAAAAGAGGACAGTAAACTGACCCTAAATGCAAGAGAACAACAACAGAAGGATATATAACAGCACCCCCTAATGGCAACTTATGTTTTATATCCTCTTCAGAGAGTAACAATGGAAAAAGTAAAATTTGCAAGAAGGCACTCCATATTTAATCGCTTATTACATATCTTCCAGTAAAATTGATTTAAAAAAACACATTAGACTGAACTTATTGCCATATTTTCATTTTTGTTAATCAAATAACCAACCACGCATATTGTGTTTGTACATGAAAATATTGTAGAAAAACATCTGACAAGTTGTAAAAAAAATTCCAGCTTACAATTAAATGCAAATTCTAAAATGAATATTAACTACTTCCACAAACTATAAATTTTCCATAGATTCCTGGGACCTCAAACCTTTCCTAAGACAGCTGTAAGGTGCAATTTCTCCAGAATGTCCTGATTGTAGACCACCTGAGTTACCTAGAGCGCATCCATAAAAGGTGCTTAAACCAACTCAACTGGCTCATTTTGATTTGCCTCTAAAAGATTCCTGAGCTTATCACCAAAATTAAAATTGTTGTAAAATGAGTTAAATTATGTTATCTAGTCAAATGTTGGAATTTTATATTAAAAATAAAGTAATTAAATAAAATGAATAGGTTACAGTGAGGTATTTGTCACACAATCCCACATAAAAATGTTGTTAGAATAAACACAAGATATTTTTCCATTAAGCCCAAATTTTAAAGCATATTAATATATTCTTAATATGATATTAATACAGAGACACCAGTCTCTTACATACATATTTTTTATATATATATTAGCCAACATAAGAGGTGGAACAAAAGTTAACAGACTAAACTTTATGTTGACAAGTGAAACACCATGTTGCCCTTCTTACACTCAGGATAATACCATTAATTCATTACATTCAGGACAGTACCATTACCATGAATTTAGAAGAAAACACAGTCATTTCAAGAGCTGGGACAACATATGCTACTATATTGATGACAATATAATCCAGGCTACAGTGACCTTTAAGTATCTGTACGTGACACATCATAAGATAGTATTAACTTACTTAATTATTTTAGGACCTATGTTGATACACTTACACAGTATTTTACAAAGAATACAAAGATCAATATTCTTTATTCTTACATGAAACTGTAACTGACATATCTGTTCAAAATATTATATTGCATAAATGACTCGTAATTTGGCATCTTTACTTAATAGAAAAAATTCGGACACGCTGTGGAATTCATAGTGTGACAGTGTTACACTATATATATATATATATATATATATATATATATATATATATATATATATATATATATATATATATATATTAACTTATAACTATAATGGAATAGTTATAAGTTATAAGTTCAGCTAGTTGTTACAAATAAACCAGACAATTTTAATACATTCTTATAGTTTTTCTGATTGAAGAAACCTCTGATGTCATAGATTTAAGACAGCAATCAAATTCTCATTTGAAAAGTCGTGCCCTTTTCCAGTTCACTGCCCTGAGAAAGTCCTTCTGACTGGTCATGATATTTACAACTCGTTGGTATTTACAGCTATGAGTATAACAGGATGCACTCCTTCTCCAACATGTCTCTCTATATAAATTCAAGCAATACTAAACAGTAGAACCACAAAGAATATTATTATTATTAGTAATAGTAGTAGTAGTAGTAGTAGTAGTAGAAGAAGAAGAAGAAGAAGAAGAAGTAGTAGTAGTAGTAGTAGTAGAAGTAATAGTAATAGTAGTAGTTGTAGTCTTTTTATGAACTGCAACTTATACTTTCTTATAAAGAATGTACTATACTAATATCATTCTTTGAAATTATAGTTCCATTTCAGAGAAATGTATCACTCGAACCACTACTACCATTATGCAAAACTTCAAATATTTTAAATATGTATTACATGTTTATTTTATTTTATTTATTTATTTATTTTTACAAAAAATGTAATACAAAGCATCGAAAACACGCAAATAAACGAAGAAACAACAGCAGTCGCATCAACATGACAAATTATCCCACACCTTGATCAATATTCCTCGAATATTGAAATGCATGTTTTTACTCATTTACAAGGTAAAAAAATCAAATGCCTCTTGCTCCGGAAGACAACATGCCGATATTTAAATTAGGTACCGCAGAAAAAATATTAACAAAATATGGTCTTTAAAAACAATTAATAAAGAGAAGCATTGGAGCAATGTGAGATTACACTGGCGTGAAACATACAAAGCTAGCATCAAAAATGCCTTTAACTTTTCATACACTAATTATACAGCAGGGCAATGTCTCTCAAACGGACCTTACATGAGAGTCTGAATTAAGCTGGGTAATATCGTAGTGAAATGTTACTGGTATATTTGCACGCTAAATGTAAAAAATATATATAAATAAAAACCGTTAAATTATGCATCATTATTATGAAAGCAGAAAGCGAGTTTGACTTTTGTTGCAGTGCATTGTTGTTCATACTGCCCTGTACATGACCCCACTGCACAACACTGCAGGTCTGCCCTGCACATGACCCGCCATAATGTCTCATCTAAAGATCTATGTGCGGCGCTCTGGGCTCTCATCTGCAACCCAATACAAGATGACTGAAAATACTTTCAAGCTTCCAATGCCACTTCCTCCACAAGAGGAGATTCACTTAACCTATTCATTTCACAAATGGATAGCTACGCAGTATTATTTTTGAGTCATGTTGTTATATATTGAAATATTTCAGAAAACTATGAAGTTTTGTGCAACATATGTGAAACATATTTTTATGAAGCCATACAACACATATTTTTTTTATTAACGCAAGACATTACTAATTAAAAGGATTACAGTGCAAGAAGTTCTCATTTCTAATCTTTCCAGAAAAATAAAAAGATTAAAAAAAAAAGATTTTAAAAAATAACAATGAAAAAATAAGCAGATTAAGCACATCCGGAATCATTTCCCCCCCCCAAAAGAACTATTGGATTATAGGCACTGAATAATTCCCAAGAGTGTTCGAAAGGAGAGTGCTATTTAATTTGAAACGGGAAAAAACGAGATTATTAACTTACTGTGATCGCCAGGGATCCATTTGCACGAGGTGAGTTTTGCCGAATCGCGTAGTCTGGCGCGAGTAAAGGCTTACTGACCGCCCTAAAGCCACTCTCTCTTTCGAAGATACGAGCAGCCAACAGCTGCGATTGGGGACAGTTAAGATTATATATGATGTAAATATATTGAGGGTTTGTCAGGTCTTCCAGGCCATAAAACCCACTCTAATGACCCCACGTGCTCTCCATGAACCACTCGCAGGTCCTGCTTAAGGCAATTGGCATAAATAACCCTCAAAACTACAAAATACGTGAACAGAAAGCTAAAAAGACGGCCTTCCTTAAAAAAGCAACTTAGTAGCCACTATTGCACCGAATGTGTGTAATAGTCAAGAGAGCAAGTGTTGAAACTCAGAGCGACATGGAAATTTCGTGAAACTTCAGTTTAGGTGAGTAAGCACAAAAACCCCTGTACATTTGATATAAAAACAATTATTGAATACTAATATTGCATTGTTTTTTGAAGTCCGAGGATCTCATTAATTAGTATAAAAATATAATGAAATTTATGCAGCGAGTCAATAATTAACCTGTTTTATCCAATCGAGGCTTACGATGCATATGTGATATCAATTAATCTAAACGTCAGATAAAAAGGGCACAATATAATACATTGACTGTACACAGCCATTGGAGGGTCTCCGATAAAAACGCTAGTTTTTACTAATTGTCGTTTATTATAGGTGTATGCCCAAAACTACTTACATCCATTCTTTACACTAGATGTACATCTGGTTAAAATGTCTGCGATGCAGTCACAAATGTTTATACTTCCGATCGTTTGTTGAAAGAGGAAACAGTTGTCACTGTTTGAAAGGTGTGAGGAAACGCAGTAAAAGTTTATTGGGGTCATAAAGTTTTATGCCTCAGTCTGAGGGCTACTGTAAATAAATTGGCCCAAGGGATATGACGGGAGAAATCCCATTGTGCCTCATTATTTTGTCTATGCATAACTCTTGCAGGTACATCAAGATACAAGCACAATATTTTCGGCTTTTTACCGTAAAAGTTGACTATTTTGTATAAATTTTCACAAATAGACCAGACACCGCATTGCTTAGGGCCTTTGTATAAGGGGTTAGGGCCTGTGTGTATCTTTTTTTTCCTTGATGTTTCATTTGTGTAAAGGTTTCTCGGTAAAAACGGACAGAATAACGATCTGGTAATAAGTTTATTTAAATTATTGGGCTGCACCAACCACATTTTATTTTGAATGCATTGCACATGGAATATTTGTAAAATGTAGATCAAGAAACTACATTTATATATAGGTGCAAATCGACCTCTGGACCATTACATTGGGCAAACGTTCTGTTGCTGAATTTCCTTGCTAATACAATTGTAAACCTAAAGAGTCTTTCGTTGTTTTTGCCTAATGTCTTTCTTTCAGCAATAAATTTAAATTACTCACAACATGTACATAAAGCATGACTATCTGTTATTTTAACATACAGTGATTGCGTGCAGTTCATAACTACAGACACATCCAGACATATCCTATCAGACATATTAACATAAATTGCAGAAGGCAAACCAAATAATATTAAATTACGTAAAATACCACAAAATAGCTATTCAAATAATTAGAATTGCGTGTTCACATGTAACCCTTCTGTAGGTTCTGGATGGGTGTGACCCAAAAAGCTCCTCCCCGTTGTCAGTGTGTCGTCAGTTGAACAAGTTGTGAGGACAAATGTTACATAGGTACATTAAATTAAGATTAAAATCTATCAGTTATCTGCAGCTTTGAGCAGATTGAACTTTGAAACATTTATATTGGTTTGTGTTTTCAAACTGTATGCTATACCACCTTATTATTATAGTGCACCTTTGACTTTCAGCTTTGAGTCCTTCTTCCACTTCATGCGACGGTTCTGGAACCAAATTTTAATTTGTCTCTCGTTGAGGCAGAGGTTATTGGCAATCTCGATTCGCCTGCGACGTGTGAGGTAGCGGTTGAAATGGAACTCTTTTTCCAACTCCAGAGTCTGGTAGCGGGTGTAACTGGTTCGTGACCTTTTACCGTCAGATTCTGGGTAAAAAGATATTGGTTATATCCACGGAAAGGGATGGTCTTCCACAATTATGTTTAGGCCCACATTAATGGCAGCTGTACTGCTACATATTCCCAAAATAATATGGATGAAATGAAGAAAACGTAATATTCAAACACTGAAGGCGATGAAGCTGGTGACTCTTTAGGTGGTTACAAATGTTTAAAGCATTTAAAAAAGAAATTGGTGAGGGTATGGAATTGGAAGCAGAATTCGACTGGCAGCTATTCCTTACAATAGGGAACAAAGTTATTTAAAGTGTATATTTAAAAAAAATGCTCGATTGCTAAAAATGCTAGTTGAAGTGAATTAATAATTTGCAGGAATTTAAACGTCACAACAAGACACGGCACAAACGCATTACTGCAGGTGCTAGTAGGTAAGGTACTTAAAATAAATTGTATCTGTTAAAAAAAACAAGATGCAAGCAATACATTAATTTAGGTTATACAACTTGCATGAGCTGTCTTAATTTTACTGCTTGTATAATACGTTTTCATTTTTAAACTGATAAAAACGGAAGCTATTTTTGTTGGCTACCATCAGGCTACACTTTTTTTTTTTAAACAAAACGTCGTTTTCCATTTTTGATTCTCTTATCCAATTATATAGCAGTAAATTTGGCTGCAGATCACAATAACGGGACAGGTTTACGAGCAATAGGTGCCTTTTTTAAAATAAAATTTACGACTGTAAGTTTTATTATTTCCTGTTTTTGGCCTATAAAACTCAAGAAAGAAAGTATGGAGGGATCAGAGCATGGGATGGAATGATGAAAATATGAGACGCGCAGCTTTGCTTTAGTCGTAAAAATATATTAGATGCAACTTTACCGTGGCTAATGTGTAGCTTGGTCATCCACGGATATATCTGCGGTTGCGACTGGGTCTGGCGCTCACTCGAGTTAGTTTGTTGTTTAATCGTTGGCGTGATCTCCATGTCACCGGGCTGGCTTTTGCCGCTGGGTTTTTCCGTAACTTCCATAATCATCTCTGCTTTTTGGCTCAACAGTCCTTGACTGAGCAAGTTGTACCCGCGTGTACTGACACGACTTGGGGAAACCATTGCTGCACAAGCCGGGCGAGGTGGCGCGTTGATCCTGGCACTGTTGTGCTTATTTATCGCCTCCCCTTTCTGGGACTCGGAAACGACTTGAGAAGCTAACGCTCCACTGAGATCGAGCCCTCCGTAAGCATAAGTGGACTGCTGAAACTCTGAGACAGCCCCATAGTTACCAAAAGTGCGCATGCTAAAGGAGGGTGCATCGTGCGTTTGATTACAAAAAGAGTACGAGCTCATTTTACTTCGATACAAAGTACTCTACAAGAAAGAAATAGACTAGAAACACGTAGTCACATTAGAACTGAAATGAACGCACAGCATACATAGATTGTTTGTTGTTACCAATCTTGTTTATTGTTTTTGATTTGTCTCCCTTGGAAGTTAAAGCGGCTTTGCCCTATAAAGGGCAGGATTTATAGGTGGCGGAATATCGCTTGCTTTTTTCACAATGCAACGTGTAATGCCCAAATATGGAATGCTTAAATAGAATCACGTGCAACTGTTGGCCAGTCATAAATTGGCTTGATCCCCGGAGATTATTGATGAATAAGAGAAACGTGTCCGATAACTTTGTGGCATGGAGACCATCTAAGCGTTTGGGCAAAACTGTGCGAGACAGTGAGACAAGAGCGTCATCTGGTGTCTGATATTTGGCAAAGCTGAGGCACTCACACCAGCAACTATTGTCGTTATGGCACGTTTCAGTCAAATGCTATTATATGTGGGTTTTTGTTTTCAATTTGCATGTAACATCTTTAACAACTTTTAAGGAATACAGGCACTGATCTTTTGAATCACAGAGATATTGAAATAATTGTTTAATCGCACAATGTGATTGGAATATTCGTGTTAATTTTTTACTACATCGGAGGTTCGTTGTTGTCATTAAACATCAATTTTACGCTGGAAGAATTCTAAAATAAATATAGTTTGTGCTGGAATATGTGCTGATTTTACAGCAGACATGCTTCATTTATTTTATCTCTAAATAGTCTCTCGAGTTATACAAAACCTAACAACCCGACATAAACATCCCCCTTTAATATTATCTTTCTTTTCCGAGTTCACTATACGTATTTTGAGGATAATATGAAATTTTACTAAAATTACATTTTAATTTCAGAAAACAAATTTAATGTGTATGCATGCGCGTTATCCCACCAGTTCTTCTTGTATGACGATATGTCTCTGTCAAAATAAAATTCTACTATTAATTTTCAGAACTCTCTCCAAATTGATTTGATTTTCCATAACAATATTTTTTTCTTTAGCTCAGCAAGACTCGGTCAAGACGTAAACAATGATCCAAACAAACAGTTTTGTCTTTAAAACGGTTTATTAAATAATACACATTTTGACAAAATATTAGACATGTAATTGCAAAACAATGAATGTCTTCATCTTCTTAACAGTTTTATTCACTTTAAGACAACCTTATAAGCATGATTATAAGTGTACGTTGAATTGATAAGAAATTAGTCTACTAAATTATTATTCAGTACAGCGGCGTTTTGTACATCCACGCACTGACGGGATGAAGTAAAAATCCGCAAGAACATGGTTCATCCCACTAGTGTTGGTGCTAATTGAACAAGAACAAAATAACACATGTGCATAGACTACATTTCCTTCACATTTGGAATGGTAATGGTACTGTGTTTGCAAAACCAATGAGAGTCAATTTACCCAATTAGTTTATAGTTTTATAAAGTAACTATTTACAAGCCTAAATAACACTATAATATTAAGACTGGTTGCCGAACAACAGCGTCTGTGATATTGCATCCAAACTGCCTAAATGAGGCAAAACATATTCTTAATAAAAGAGCGATTAGCATAATTCTGCATATCACCTCTCTCTCTCTCTCTCTCTCTCTCTATCTATCTATCTATCTATCTGTCTATCTGTCTATCTATCTACCCCTCTCTCCACGTATTTGTGTGATAATGATCAGGAAATGTGTGTAAAGGTATAACAGAATACACAGTCCATGCAGTTATAATTGCATTTCTGAAAGTTTATAGGTAGTTACGTTGCAGCTTAACAGACGTTTACAAAAAAGTCTACTAGTCTTTGTTTTTAACTTCTTCTGTCTCCTCCTGATTGCTCTGTTTTTCTTCCGCCTGGGCAGCACCGGTCGAATCTGTCCCAGTTACAGTAGAAGTCAGGTTGGTCTCTTTCTTCCATTTCATGCGGCGGTTCTGGAACCAAATTTTAATCTGGCGCTCTGTTAAACAAAGAGCGTTAGCAATTTCTATTCGCCTGCGTCTGGTCAAGTAGCGATTGAAGTGGAACTCCTTTTCTAGCTCCAGGGTTTGGTATCGGGAGTAAATCTGCCGACCTCTCCTTCTGTCAGAGCCGTATCCAACTCCTGTTGATAAAATTAAAAAAGGAACAAAATATTAAGAAATTATTTACAAATGTGACGTTGCCGTTTGTAATATATTAAGTCTAATTCGATTTAAAATAGTTTAAAATACTGAATCTTTTAAACTATTGCATAATATAAGAAGAATTTTATTCTCATCATTTTTATGCTATTTATTGAAGCCTGCTTTATAACACTTGAGTTAAATACCACAATAATAAATAAGTTAGCAATACATGATATTTTTTCAAATAATTACATTTCTGCGTAGAATAGACCAACAGAGAGTGCCAAGTTTTTTTCTTGTGTTTAAGGAAAATTTGGCCAAATGGGATTTGCCTCCTTTAAAGGGGGCCTTTTATAATCTGACGATTTAATAGTGCTTTATGGGGTCATAAAACGTAGGCGCGCTGTTACTATGGCATATCGTAAAACAGAGTCACTCAACGAGAGTAAAATAGCTGGCCGGAGCGTGAAACTCACCGCTGTGCGAGTTCATACGCTGCATCCAGGGATAGATCTGGATCTGGTTCCCTTTTTGCTCCTGCGCAACGCCTCGGCCGTGTTCCAGGCTGTAGTCCTGAGCTACGTGGCTCTGAGCGTTGATTCCCATACTAGTTTGCCTGCAGCTGGGAAGCACTTCCTTGTCTTGGAGGAACACATTAGATCCGTACTCGTACGGTGCCCGGCTTGACCCGAACACAACGTTGTCTTGTGGCGAATAGAAAGGGGACGCGTAAATCCGGTTCTGGGTCACAGTGGAGCCGTAGGACGAGAAATGTCTGACAGGATCATACGTGGTCGTGTTTAGTGGCATGTTAGGCAAAACCTCTTGGCCACCGGATAAATGACAGGAAAGTGACGGGTTCGCGAAATACGAATTCATGCCTTCCCCTATCGCCCTCTCATTAACTCTCCCTTCTTAATACCCTTTGCTTATTCTCTCACGTTTCCTCACTGTGCGCCTAACTGTCTATGTTCCTATCCCATATACTCGCGCGCGTGTCTCCTTCCTGCTTTGTAAACTCTTTTTTTAGTTTAGTAGTATTTCAATAATTTTAATTTCAAGACTCCGGTTAAGACGCGCAACCCAAGTGATATAGCCAAGGCTTGGCTCAAGGAAAGACAATATGACAACGTCACCTGACTAGTTTCCACCAATTGAGAGCGCTGTATACGGAGGAATATGTAGCTTGTAGCTTCATATCCCACTGGTTTCAGTTGATAATGTTTAAGGAAAACAGTCTCTCTCTCTCTCTCTCTCTCTCTCTCTCTCTCTCTCTTTCTCTCTCGCCCTTGCTCGCTCACTCGCTCTCTTCCTCTCTCACTCTCATCTCTTCTCGATAAAATGGTGATATGACCTACATGCACAATAAGCAATGCATCACTGAATGGTGAAAGTCAGGAAAACTGACAAACAACATGTGCATCGAGTGTGGTTATAAAAGTAGTATTGAAAATGAATTGATTGTTAAATTGGACTAAAACGTGCAATCATGCATTCTCCGCATGATTATCGGGGTTTAACAACCCTCGGCAAAATATCCTGGGAGAACCGATAAGTTTTAAAATTGTATTTAAACCAACACCATGAACTATAATATAAATTCTCTATCGTACGAGTAAAAAGTTTTAAGTTACTCTGCTTTGTCTTTATTTCAAATGTAAAAATGTTAATGTTAATATAATGTAAATACATTGTTTGACGATTGCCAAGTATGCAATATGTCTAACACTGTGTACCGCCACATGTGAAGCAGCAGATGTGTTCATTTGGACCGTCGTGGTTTCTTGCATTTCAGTCTTATAATATCGAGAATTGCATGTAGTCAAAATAAATAATATATTGTTAATTCATTGTTCGCAGGTAACATGTAAAATGTAAAAGAATGTAATGTTTTATGAGAATACCTTTTAAATATTTGTTTCTTTTCGTTTCCATTAGCTTTCTTGTTTATAAAAGAACCTTCTGTGCGTTTCCTTTCGCCATTTGTATTACATTGAAAAAATTTCCTACTAAAGGGACAAGAGGAAGGCGGGGGAGGGGGCATCTCACAAAAGAATGCGTCAAACGCGCCTTGGTGCCATAAAAGTCAAAAACAAACTGAGGACTTCCAGCTCTAAAGCAATTATCGTCCCGTCACTGTGAGGGGAATACCTCTTGTACACTACATATATCTGCGAATAATGGAATAGCCGTTCTGTAAAAACAAAATAGTTTTTAAAAGATTGTCCAAGATTAAAACTTTTTTCCTCCAGAAAAAAAACTAAGCTGATATTTGCTGTGCATATATAGTTACCTGTACAACAAACCGGGTGCTTAAATAACATTCGAAAAAGACTGTAACTTAATGTTTGCAAATATGCTTTTGCATTTTAAATGACCAGTGAAAACACATTCGATCAAAACAAGAACAGGCACGTTTCTAAATAAGTGAGTGGTGGAGAGCAAATGACCTTAATGCAGTCCGCATGACGGGAAGTGTGAAGCCAAAAACAGTGGCTCTAAAAAAGGTGCTCACGACATTAGACTGACAGAACTGTAGAGTTAAGTCTCTAATTATAAAGAAGCAGGACATCCAAAGGAATGAAGTAATTTAAGCCATGAATATTACTAAAAATATTTTTAAAAAGATCTTAACTGACAACAATAAAAAAAACATATATCATACGATGATTATTATATCAAACTCATAAAACTAATTGCATCCAAATAAATAAAATCATCTTTAAAAAAAATCCTTGTAATTTAGGTACTAAGATATAGTTATCTTTACATTTGTGTAAGATAACAATTATCTTAGTACCTAAATATAAAATTATATCTTATATATATGTGTGTGTGTGTGTGTGTGTGTGTGTACATATTTATAATAATAATATATATTATAAAATATAATTTATTTTATCAATAGGTTTCTATCTATCTATCTATCTATCTATCTATCTATCTATCTATCTATCTATCTATGTAAAGATAAAATGGAAATTGAGATTATATATTAAGTAAATATAAGTGTCATCGACATTTATATTTATTTTACTACATTTAGTTGCATAAACAGCATAAACATACTTTCATATATTAATATTTACTGCTTTAAATTATTGGAACGTGCTTATTTATTTAGCATTCTGTATTTGAGTTGCATACATTTTTATAAATAACTTGTAGGGTAAAAACATTAAATTTTGTGTACAATTTGTGTGGTTAGGTTAGGAAAGAATAGTAATAGAATAAATAAGCATTTTGCTTTGGATATAACACGTCAGTTACATTAGAAAATATGGCATAGAGAAAATATAGAGAAAATTACGATACTTATTTTACCTTAGATCCTAATCCGGAACTTATTCTACAATAGATCTGAATTCCAATAATAAAATATCTCGTGCATAATTCATTGTTTGTTTGTGTACCGTTTGTTCCTTCTCTATTACAATTGCTAGGTTTTCACCACAGAAGCCTGATTCTAATAGAGCCACAATCTGCACAACGAGAAAAAAGATCAAAGTAGTTTCACGAGTCTCTGCAAGCTATGAGTCTTTGATGTTGGACGGCATGTATCTTACTCGCTTTAAAAGAGACCATTTTATTACGAATGTATTTAATATTGTCTTTAAAAAATAACAAGAAAAACACGGCGGACACAGTAAGTTGTTGGTATGCTACTCGGGAAAAGAAAAAAGTGTTTTATTGCCCTTAAGACAAGTCACATGGTTGTGTATCGCTGTTGCAAGCGGCAATAAACGCAGAGTCCTTTTGGCCTGTATTACATTGACTTAACTAAACTATTGAGAAGTGCTGGAATGCTTCACCAAAACCTTATCTTGATGCGTGCAAAAACTGTGAAATGAGCAAAATAATTTCAGTCGCAAAAACGAAACACTTCCAGACAACTTGCACAGTGCATATTGGCCTCTTAACGTGTAATAGATTTTTGCTACAAAAAAACTCATGCACACAAATCCCTTAAGTCTCTGTTTCAGGTTAAACTAAATCTTCTCAGTTGATCTATCCACGGCGACAGCTGTTATAGTTATAATAGTGCGCTCAGGTGAACAAGGGGCTTGCAGCCACGTTTGGTTATATAACGCTAATTTAGCTTGATTTTGGAAACATTTGTGCCGCCTGGAAGTCACTCTTGCTTTGTTAATTGTCAGTAGCTTCTTATTAAAATTAATAGTTTTAATAAGTTATTGCATGTCTAGAGACAAACAAGTTACAAATAAAAAACAACCGAGGTTATTATTTGTGACAGACACTTGTAAAATGTTTTACCATCGTTTAAGGTACCATTTTAACTGCATGCACATTATAATACTGTATTTAAGCCAATAATTCTAAAATGCTAACCCTAACGCTTATCGGGCAATTTTCTTTCATCAGAGGTATCTTAAAAGAATTACACACCCGCGCGCACGCACACACGCACACACATACACACACACACACACACACACACACACAGTGATCATTTATATATCACTAAATATTTTAAGCGTTAGTTAACCGTTATCAAAACAACGAAAGCCAAACATTTTGCCAAAATATTACGTTTTGTGTACAATATTACACATTGCATAGACAAACATTATATAAAACATTTGCATAGAAATAAATGTATCATTCAATTCGCCTGTACCAAAAAGCTGATCTCAATCTACTAATCACATGGCTGCATAACTGTTTATCTTTTTTGTTCCGTTTTGTCTCATTTTTAGGTGGCAGTCCGAGGCGATTTTACAGAAGGACTACAAGATGAGAGTCTACTTTGAAGTGACATTTACACGAAAAACCCAATAAATGTCATTTTTAGTCATGTGATGAACTGACAAAAACAACAATAAATTCTGTATGAATAATAAACCACATGCTTGTACTTTGCAGAGGTTGTGTGTAATGTGAAATCACATGCATATTGGTTTGCCTGTGAACATGCAATATGTTTTGCTACTGCCAGTATAATTAAATGAAAACTGCTTGACAAACATATATTTTGCTGTCTTGTGTGTAAAAGGCGCGAGTTTCTCACATATTTTAACAAATTTACAAACTGGCAAAACAATACATGGTAACGCCAGTGATTTCATCCTTCTGATGAAAAAAGACATATTTATAACGAAACGTCAGTGACGTATCCTAAACATATGTTTTTCCTCCAATAAGCTTGTGTGTGGACTGGGCACAAGGTGGCAGTGTTGGTTGTTGGTTTAATTATCTTGACTTCAACCCCCCCCCCCCCCCACCACCACTCTATATGCTTATTTGTGTGCTCAACAATAAAATAAAAATGGCACAGCAATAAGGAAGCTCATTTTAAATGTTGTCACCAAAATTCTGTTTTTGATGAAAACTTTTAAGTAATAGACAAATTACAAGCTTCAGAAGCCTGACTAGGTGAGTAATTCTGTTCTGATAGCATACATCCACTCAGGTTACGTAATCACAAGCTACGATTGTCACTTAATTCCACTCACAGTCAGTTACACTACATCTTTTATAATGAGAATGCTATATCTTCAGCAAAAGTGAAGAAAAGTGCGAATAAATCACGAGGAACGTGATGTAGCCTTTTTTTTTTTACGTGATATGAGTGTGGCGTTGTTTGTTTGGGTTTGTGGGTAGGGGTTGGAGTTAAACGCGCGCGCGCGCACACACACATTTTTATTATTATTATTTTTTTTTACAATTTATTAAACATTTGCCCTTAATGTAGTTTTTTCTTACAAACCATATTACACTGTGCTTTACATTCACACATAAGCCTATTTTAAATTAAGCATTATAATAATAATAAAACAATGACAAATCAAACAAAGACAAACAAACTGCTCCTGCAAATATTAATTAAACGTACGAAATGGTCAATTCAAAAATCATCTACATTTTCTTAAACCACACCCATAAGCACAAACGTGCCATCATAGATAGCTTCATATTAATAGCGGATCTACATACTGTGGCGACCACGCGACCAAAGGTAAACGAGAATCTGTCAAACTGTAGCCCACACAATGCCAAACCTAGATTTCTACGCTTTGAATAACCAATCTCTGCTCCGCTAAGGCGAATCTTCCGTCCGATCACTGTATATTTGACATAGACTCTTTCCAGAACCCATGAGCAGATTTGAATAGTTTCCTTACTCACCCGCACTGTTCCTTCTGTTCTCGTGACGCTCGGTGGCTCAGCAGGGCACGGATGTGATCTTTCCTCTGCCAGACACGTTATAACCGATTGAGACAGAAGAGGGAAAATCTTGCAAAGCACAGACTGTGGTATGTACACCCCCATTCCCAAACCACACTCGCGAGAACACACTTCAGTCACCCGTGTTGTCGCTTCCCCTCTTGGGGATAACACAGGCAGGCAGAAAGAAGGCAAGAGGAGGCGGTGACTTCTGTAGGCTACAGTCATTACTGCAGACAAGTCATGTCGAGACGGAAGATTCTTTGCGTTCGCATCGAAAAGGCCCAAAATGCAGCAAAAAGTCGGATGTTAAGACCATTTCAACAGCAACGTTGGCGCTTCAGTCGATAGATGGAAAGATCCAAAGAGGAGACAAGAATGTAAAGTTCATGTTCATAGAGTCAGGACCACGTGGTCCGTCGCGACCAATGATCACGTAGATTCAGTCGTAAACTTTTATTACTTAGCTGTAAATCCCCCACTAAACAACTAGGAATGTTTTGTTTTTTTGTTTTTTCCCCCACTATGTCTTTTTTTCTCCCATTGTTTTATTACAGCAGCATTCAATAAAACCGCTCAGTAAACGTACTGACATGATTTGAATGAAACTTTCTGGGGTTTCTCTTTGAGAAGTTAATTTGGAGCTTGATGAAAACAGCAAGATGAGGGAAGAAATAAATAAATAAAAAGCCAAAAAGATAAGGACAATATATTATTTGTATAAAATTAACAACAACTAACGTTTATGACGATGATGATTATGATGATGATGATGATGATTATTATTATTATTACTACTACTACTACTACTACTACTAATAGTAATAATAATAATAATAATAATGATGATGATGACGACGACGATCATGATTATTCAAGTGTTATATTGATTAGTGATTAGTAATGATTCAAGTATATGCTCTAGCTATTAAAGGTAATATATGCATTGCTTTTACTCTTTGAATGTATAAGTATAAAATCAAAAAGCCATGTAAAATGCAAAATGTGATGAATAAACAATATAGTCATTATATCATTTGTTTAAGTCTTTTTTCCCCCCTAACACATTGACACTAACCTCATGACAAAAGTCTACGGTCATTAAATCAAACATGAATGACAGTCATGCTCTCTTTCAACAGATTATGTGGCATTATGACACATGGACCAATTTAATATTTATATATTTAATATATTCTTAATAGAAAACAAAACAGATTAAAAACCTGTATCTACCTCCAAAACTCATATGTTCCATCTACTACGGACGACTTAAATTTTTATTTAGTTTTAAGGCTTACAGAATTGTGATGGGCTACTAAATAGGGGTGTGTTTGCCCCATAAAAAGTATTATTTGTACAAATAAAACTAAACATGCTTGTGTGTATAAAGGAAACAAGTATGTTTCTGTATTTAAATATCAAAAATAATAATCAAAAAAGGATTATAATTTCTGAACAAAGCGCGAGCATCAAAATATACAGGAATTTGTTTATTATTTTTGCTCTCTTTTGCTAAAATTGAAAACTCACTATTATTATCATTTGGTTTCACATTACAAAATATTATATAAAGTGTATATGTCACTAATTCAATAGCTAATATTATTTTTAAAAAGTGCAGTCATTTCTTTCTTTCTTTTCTCTAATATATAACTAAGAGCGAAGATTCTTTATTACATTAATTCATTATGTGTTGTTCGTTTTAAAATAAGTTATAACACTTATTGTTCTTATGCAGATTGTTAAAAAACTGACAATTGGTAATGTCTTAGTAGACGAGTATCCACCAATATAGAATAAACTTTACTTTGCGCATTATTTAATTTTTTATTTAGTTCTTATAAGTAATTTAGTTAATCAAAACGCCACAATGAATTTCTTATATACTCTAAAATTGTCACTTTAAACCACCACATTAGCAGAAGTGCACATACATTTTATTGATACTCTAAAGCAAGCAGTCCCACGTCCATGTTGCTTTCCTTGTCCCTTGCTCTAGCACGTTTTGCTAAACAGAAATCAAATGGAGAAAAACGTCTGCCCGGATGCAAACTGTCGGGTTTACACCACCAATAAAGTTTACTGCAGGTGTAGTAAAGTCCTAATTTGGAATGCACTACAATGGCCAGACAGATGAACAGTCGTCGGGGACTTGGCCTGTTCTGAGCTTGCGGATGGATTTTTACTGAACTAAGTTTAAAAGACAATTACCGATGACAAAAATCACTTCGGCAAAATCAAAATCAAAATCACTTCTCATGTTTTTTTTAGGGAAATTACTAACTTAATAACAGAATAACAACGAATAACATACTATTCAACTGATTTCAGTAATCATCAGGGTTATTAAGATACTAAAAAAAACAACAACCAAGAACGAAATCTAAAATGTTGTCGGCTCCCCAATTCGCAGCCTTTTAGTGCAATCAGCCTTAAATTTATTAGCAACGAATCTATTTTTATTACCTGTCGTTACTAGGCGTAAAAATCTTACGAGCTTACGGGCCACTTACCACACTTACGAGCTAATAAACCACACACAGAAGCCCAACGTATCTCCAGTATAGTGTTCAACACTATATTTACTTAAATGTTTATGTTTAAAGGTCAAATGATGATCAAGATTAAAGTCAAAATATTCTGCCAACTTATATTAAAACATTTATTTAATAGCTGGGTTCTTATGATAGGGAATAATTTTAAGTAGATTCATTTAATCTTTAAATGTGTATCTTAAATAATTACCCAATTATTACATATGCATATTGAAACGACGAATATTTTTAAACCTTTAAAACCGCATTATACTGCGTATTATTATACTTATTATAACTTAAATGAATCGTAATTTGAAAATAACTCTAGTAATAGATATACGTTACTGTTAGTTGTATCATAATAACCTCTAGGGCGCAAGTCAACACCTGCTGCAATTTCAACTCATTACAAAATTTAATGAATGTTGATTTATTAAGAATGGTCCTTATTTGGGATAATGTTTGACAGTTAATACAAAAATAGATCTTTAGGATTCACAGTAAACAGAACATTAACTAGTTACTGTACGTGGTTCTTAGTCAAATAGCAGCAAATGCGTTCTCTCAACTTGATTCTAAATAAACTTTAAGCAACAAAAACAAACTTGTATGCATCCCATCAATGCATACACGAAAGTAGGAGACGCAATTTGTATATGTTTCTATATATTTACACATATGTATTCATATCTGTCCGCAGTCCCTCAATATCATCGAGAAAAAATATGGAACTGGTCTTCAATTAACTGGCATATTTTATGTTTTATTTAAATAATGCTCAAATAATTAGTTTAGTATTTTTTTATATTGTATTAGTGCAGAACGTCTTTTGGAAATGTACAGAAATTGTACGTAATTATTTGGATTAAAACCCTCACGGAAATGCATAATTCATATGGGAAATGCAGGACGACTATATATCGCTTCACTTTAAATCTACCTAAACCTTCTGTGAGTATTTCTATTTCTAATGTATGTGTACAACATTAAAGATTACAGATAAGTTGGACAGAATGTTGAAAAAGAAACATAAATGACGTTGATCTTCTTAAAGGTAAAAATTAAAGTTAAGGGGTAATCACCATTATTTTTTTAGTCCTATTAATCTCTCTCGCTCTCTCTCTCTCTCTCTCTCTCTCTCTCTCTCTCTCTCTCGCTGTCTCTGTATGTGTGGCTCTTTCCCAATAGCAACATATTGTTGGTTTTACTAAAGAAATAACTTGAAATGTAATGGCTGACTTGATTTGATCTTCCTTTTCTTTTCTGTTCCTATTATTTTCAATTAAGTATAATAGGGTTAGAGACATATGAATATCAAAAAAATATCATACCACAAACTAAATACATCCCGTTATACTATACTACTATCTCCACATGAAAGAACACCTTTACCTTGGGTAAACATCAATGTAAAAACAGGATCAAAAATTGAAAAAAGGTGAAACAGTAATAAAAAATAAGGAGACTGTGCCATCATGTTTATTCTTCTGATGATGTCAATAACAGTGGCATGTACACACATATTTATTTTATATTCACATGAGAAACAGTTTAAACGAGCATATTGTAACAGTAAGATATTACAAGACGTACATGGAGGTTACACTCAGTGCAATTTCAAATCTACGCTATAACACCAGCACGATAAAATACCATTTCCTTTAACAAAGTAGAGTAGTAATTGTAACAAGTATGGTAATTTACGCACAACTGTGCGTTTTCTGTAGGCAGTTTAAGTTGTTGGGGGGGGGTTTATATTTTATTAAACAAAGCTGCTCTCCAATAAGGACAAACTAACCATTTAATATGGGCAAAGCTTTGCCTAACTAGGTAGTGGTGTAACACAATTTCTTGAAATCGTTAGCTTGGCTCTGAGCTCTTTAAGTCTTCTAAAGACTTAAATGCCCAAACAACATAAATGTTCAATTTGTAAATAGCGTAGGCTTCAACACACTACAAAGCATAATTTTCCTACGTCTTTAGGTAGAAATCTATATTGCAAATTCCCCACGATTAGGTAGCTTTTACCGAGATTTTTCAAACGATGCAATCTCTAGTGATCCCCTTAAAATAACGAAAACATTACAAAATGCAATCTTGCCCATTCGTCATCACAAGGCTTGATAATAAACTACAAGTACTAGTTCATGTAAAATTCAGAATACACATTACGATACTTGTCAATGTCATTTTCATTTAAATGGTCCTACTGCAACATTCTCATATTCAGAGGGTTATTATTATTATTATTATTATTATTATTACTTTTGCACATTTGATATTGGAATTATATTGGATCCTTCCATCAAGTTGATATTAAAGATGCCAGAATATTGTGACAAATTCTATATACAAAACCAACACGATTGTTTACAATTTCTGTAAACATTCAAATGCCAGTAAGTCCTGATATTGATTTCTTGTTACTTGTGATTTTGATATGGTTGTGTTTTTCAAAACTTGTTCCATCTATGAAATACAAGCGACTCCGTTAACAAGATATAATGCTTTAAAAATCACAAAATTATTTTACATATTGGTATTCTAGTTATACAACCTATTCCACATCGGTGCGGTTATGCAATACAGAATTGTATATTTTCCCTAATTATATATTTTACAGATTTAATTTTAGTGCTTTTATGTTTGTACTGATGTCCTGAATATTTTTCTCAGTTTTGACCCAACTGTTTAGCGCGTCTTTTCTTTCATTATTTTCCCGCAACGTCTTCTCTTTCTGTCCGTCATATAACCATAAAAAGACCATAAAATCAGTTCTTGCTTTCTTCTTTCTCTTCCGTTTCCTTGTCTTCGGTTTCTTCCGCTTCGCCGTTCTCGTTGACTTCGTCGTCGGCTTCGGCGTCGGCCTCCCCTCTCTGACCCGGAAACTTGTCTTTGTTATTTTCCTTTTTCCACTTCATTCGGCGGTTTTGGAACCAGATCTTCACCTGCCGTTCAGTCAAGCTTAGCGCGTGGGACACTTCAATCCGCCGCTTGCGTGTAAGGTATGGATTGAAGAGGAACTCCTTCTCCAGCTCCAGAGTCTGGTAGCGACTATATGTCTGCCTCCCATTGCGTCTCCCAGGAGCTTTGGGATGAAACGGGAAAATGCTCATTTTAATGCATCAGTGAAAGGAAATTTCCATTTATTTACTATTTCCATTGCGCTGATATGAACGACGGGCGTTATAATTAACATGAACAAAATCTACATTTATATAAGCATCTCTCTCTCCGTCACGCACGCACGCACGCACGCACACACATACACACACACACACACACCTGTGCTGTCTAGGCCTAAGGTACTGTGTTTTAGATGAATTGCTAGGGGAACCTAAACTTTACATCCTGGGATTAATAGGCAACAGTTCAAGATGTTTTCCAATAGAGGAAGAGACTTAAGTGTTGCGATTAGTGTCATTTTCACCATGAAAATCTATTATGATTGTTTGTACTGAGTTTGTAAATCTAACGAATGCTGGAAATATAAAGGCTTACAGTTTTTAGATTTAAATAAAAACTTGTAATGCAAATTAACCTTGACCAATGACAACAGGTTTACTGAAGCATCTCATGCACTAACCCACTGACTCCACTAATAAACGCACGAACACGCGCACACACTCACATAAACACACACGCAATACACACATACAAACGTACACACACACACACACACACACACACACACACACACACACACACACACACAGAGAGAGAGAGAGAGAGAGAGAGAGAGAGATAACTTAAGTAATTTAGGCCTAGTTAGCTTCCATTGCCCTTTAAAGATGTTATATTATTTTCGTGGTACGTAGAGAAAACATGCAAGACGATCAGAAATAGTCTCTGTTGTTTTTGCGCAATTGCTAAAGTATCAGCAGTCGGCAATAAACAAGAAGAAGATTAATACATGTCTTAATTTAAGGACTAAATTTGAGCTCGCTGAAAATTAACCTCTTTAACCTGTCTGTGTTTGGACTGTGTGTGAGTATCAGTGTTATTAATTGTCTCTTTATTTTGAGTACCTAAGAAATACTTTCTTTACTTGTCTCACCGATTCGCCTAGCGAATTGTAATAAAACACGAAATTTGGGTGTATTTGTTCTTGACGCTTATAAACCATATAGCATGCATAACGGATGAGTGCTGTAACGCAGAACCAAACGCTCTCACAGATGAGCATGCGAACCCGACTGATTATAGAGTATAATAATAATAATAATAATAATAATAATAATAATAATAATAATAAAGTATTCTAACCGTGAGGTCGCATCCATGGAAACATGAGGCTGGGAGAGGTATTTTGATTTAAGTGGCCTTGTCCTTCTCCAGGGTTAGAACTATTGGACGATTTACAGTCTGAGTATTGCGCTAGACTCGCCTCTTGCTGGGCACCATAAAGCGATTGCCTCGGAAGAGCTTCGTATCCATAAAATTTCGTCGCGTCTCCATGACACGCCAGAGCGCATGGGTTTTGCTGATACCCGGCGTTAGAGATACCTGTGGTGCCGTGATGGAAAAAGTCCTGTACGTGATGTGACGGGTGCTGAAACCCCGGCGCAGCTGCTCCATGTCCGTACACAAGCGTGTGGCTTCGTGCAACGCTCTGTGGGAACCGACAATCGTAATAAGTCGGCTCTAACGACTCGCCACCTTTGTACTTGGAGAAAAGAGGATTAACAAAATAGGAACTCATGTTTGTCTCGCATTAAATAAGATCAGTTAGTCTAGCGGAAATATATTCCTCCGGTTTCAATGTTGGTAACCTATTGTTGCTGTTCCAAACAGCATGCAATGTAGCAGAAAGAGCAACCGGAACTAGATGGAGAAATGCTGCCCCTTCGGACAATTTGAGGCAGCCTCCACTTCAAGCTCCCCTCTATTCGACTGTTTTTTCTCTCTCTCTCTCTCTCTCTCTTTTCTTATCGCCAACCTTTTCCCTTTTGCAGACTCAAATCCTGGCGTGTAGGGTGGATGTGTGTTAAGGTTAAAGCTGGCTAGCTCCACCGGGTCAGTCACAAGCACTTACTTTTTTTTAGCTTCCTACTCAGCCACCCCCACTACAATGAGCCCCCCTCTAACCGTTTCCCCCACCACCCCACCCTTTACAGTTTCGTCTTTCCGAAGCGTCTACAGACGTCTACCTTGAAGGGAGGGGGAATCTTTGACCGATTTGAAAATTAAAGCTCGATTCAAATGTTTGATATTTTTGACCCATAATTACCTCAACGCATTATCTTGGTTGTTCTGATACTGCGTTGTGTATATAAGTGCATACTGCCAATTTTGATTTATAGATTGATATTCGAGAATTTAGAAAAGGTGCGCATAAACACACACACACACACACACACACGCACCCCCCCCCCATATATATATATATATATATATATATATATATATATATATATATATATATATATATATATATATATATATATGTATGTATGTATCATATATATCACATCATATCATATATATATGTTAATCAAATAATAATAATAATAATAATAATAATAATAATAATAATAATAATAATTATTATTATTATTATGGCCTATACATATTACTAGTTCAATATGTAAAAGTTAAGTTTTAGTTACAATAATAAAAAAGTTACTTAGGTCTGTTGTTCAAATTCTATTAGTATTGTATGTGTGTGTGTATATATATATACACACACACTTAAAATTTGTATTGACTCAGAGAATTGTTCACGCCCTCGTAAACCTTACTGAAGAGTTGTAAATATCCAGTCAGTAAAATTTTTAAAAACTACATGCTGTGTAGAAGACCCATTAGATGTTTCGTTCGGCTGGTTGTAGGGCCTCCCCAAAATATGAGCAATGGATTTTGTAGCGTTACTGACGATTTTTACACTTAGTCGTTAAACATGAGAGGCCCATATTGTAAACAAAATTTATAGACCTCCTTCAGTATATAAATATGCAGATTATTGACTCCTGTTTTTTTTTTTGTGGCATGGTTTAATTTCTGCAGCTCGGTGGTGCATTAATTATGCTGTTAAGATACGCAAACATTCACACAAATATATTAAATGTATTTATAACGAATACTAATGATACTAATAAAACATTAGGTTGTTTATATTATATTATATTATATTATATTATATTATATTATATTATATTATATTATATTATATTATATTATATTATATTATATTATATTATACAATGTATAATAACGTTCAGACTAGTCTTTAAAAACATCACGCACGCTGCAAATTAGATAATGACATAAAAATAAAAGCATATCAAGAATTCTCGAAAAAAAAAAGAATTTAGGACAGTAATCAAACGGAAACTTCCATTCTTTTTAGCAGTGTTCCCAGCGCACATCGTGGATCAACCTACCCAAACTGTGAGACAACATCGCCATCTAGCGTTAGGTTTACTTTTTAAACAATCGGTAAATTCAACGTCAGATGCCAGAAAAATCATTCTCATAAAACAAGGTAGATTAAATATATAAAATTCTCTCACTCGCCAGCTGCTGCTTACAATAGTCTTTGCTTGCATTGTAATCGTAAATATAAAAAAGCAGTAAATATTTGAGGTTAGATAACTAAAGTTATGTTATGCTTACATTTGTACATTCACGAATCTGTGCACGAAACAGTTTCACACGTACCTCGAATAAAATTACGTTGCTTTTTCGGTTTTCTGTAGTATCCTGAACATTTGACGAAATTCTGTTGTCTTAGTCCAACCCACTAAGTGAATCCGTTTTTGTTGTGTGCGGCACCTCCACCAGCTCACTGAGCCATAAAGTAATTTAGCCCAGACGTCTAGCCAGTTAGCCAGGTTTTCTTTGTTCGGCTGCATCTGCGACAAACAACGCAAACTCCAAAAGGGTTGTAAAAACTAGCATTTTTTTGTCCTGTGCGGAAGTGCGGCTGACTGGGCTTTGAAATCTCGGCATCCTGTTCGTATTGTTAAAAGCCACAAAAAGCCAATTTCAGCTGAACACAGTAAACCAAAGCCAAACATATTAAATTATTGACCAAAATTCACGGCTAAACGTCTAATTCATGTACACAGAGAGGAAATGCAAGATAGAATTTTCTTAGCGTAATTAAACAAAAATAATCAACAACAGATAGGCTGTACATAAATAAACTTACTTAATTCTCAAACTGCACATATAAGGTGTTTTCCCCAATAATGCTTGAATTACAACTCATTACAGTTTTATGTAGATAAACTCTATATATAAAGTTTATGTTCACTGAAGAAAGACTTAGTTTCTCAAAACCAGATGAAAATAAGATAACATTTATCCTAATTATTGTGGAGTTTAAATGTTATGCTCGGGTAAATAATTAAGAATAATAAATGTGCTGCAAAATTTTCGAGAACATCAAGGAGATTTACTTTCTGCAATAACATTTCATAATTTAAGTTTGTTACATTTTGCTGCAAAAAAAGAAATAAAGAAAGAAAGGAAAATGCTTGTATTTTATATTGTACTGTAAAAGTTTATTAACAAATATCTTTAACAAGTAAATAATAATAATAAAAATATTATTATTGTTGTCGTTGTTGTTCTGTTGTTGTTGTCGTTGCTGCTGCTGTTGTTGTTGTCGTCGTCTCATAAGGTTTAAATTCTAAAGTCTGAAACTTAAATACCACAGGGATTCTGGTCCATCCAAACATAACTTCCTACCCAGGAGATTTTAACGAAACATAGTGGCATCGAGTCTGTAATGACATAGCCTATAACATATATGGCTTGTGCATGCAGTGGCATGTACCACACCACATTCTGGTGTGTTTGGTTTATTTGTAAGCTCATGTTTAAAAGCAACTTTTGACATGAACGTTGACTAACAGTGTAGTTTTGTCATCGTGCATACTTTTCCCAGTGAGCCCAGTGAGCCGATTTTTTCCAGATGAGGACATTACTACATGTAGGCCAAAATCTCTTTTCGAGCTACACTGAAACCCCGTTCCAAATGTTTTAAAATTGTGCTCAGAAAATATCACAAACTCAGTTACTCTAAAATGATGACAGTATAGTATATTTAAGCATCTACAATACATACTGAACTTTTGTACAGTTATGAAAAATGAATGGAAATGCACAGTTACAGTAAAAACAGCAAGATCACATTGACGTAAATGTTTTAAACTATATTACTTGTTACAAAATATCAAACTTCTACACCTTTTACAAATAATCAAAACACGCACTGGATAAACATTCACTTAAAAATTATAAATTACGAAGTTTAGAAGTTGAGGAGTTCAAGTATTGTCTTGCTTCTACGTCGGGGACAGCTCTTAAAGAATGTAAAATAAAGAAACGTAATCTAAATCCAAATAGGCTGAAATGTGCAAGTACTTATAGAGTTAGTATAAACAAAAATTGGTAAAACTGCAGTAATAAGAAATCATAATTACAATATTAAGCCCACTATCATTGTTTATGTTGCAAGGAAGGCGATAATTATTAAGACCCAAAAAAATTAACGTTCCTTCAGTCTGTATTCAGTAAAAGTTTTAAAAGCTTTATTCTTTGCCGTCGATTTTTTCCTTGTTCATTTTCTTCATCTTCATTCGTCGGTTCTGAAACCAGATTTTGACCTGTCGTTCCGTCAGGTTCAGCACTCTGGCCACTTCGTATCGTCGGTCTCTTGTAAGATACATATTGAATAAAAATTCCTTTTCGAGTTCAAGTGTTTGATATTTTGTATAAGGGCATCGCTTCTTTCTTGTTGAGCGCGCATGGATCCAGTTGGCCACAGGATTATCTGCGAAACAATAATAAGCAACAATAATTACACCAAAACATTGTAAGCAAGATAAACTAAAATCATCATTCTACCCTCTTTTAAATAAAAAATTCTGTTTATTAATATTTACACACTAATGCATTAAAAGTCTTTCTTTAGCTTTGAAATCGGTTACTAGCGGCGAGAATTGGCGTCGTAAAGTTTTGAATAGATCTATTCACTTTATAGGACCATAAAACGCCTAATACCCCTTGTGGCTCAGGTCTGTAGTGAAAATGTCTTACTTTGACTTAATTGACTCTTTTACATTCCATTTGTTGTCTCGTGAAGTTCTTATGGGTTTATTTCTGTGGAAATTATCCTATGCTTTCATAACCATATTAAATGTGGTCTTAGCCTATGTCATTTCCCAAATTAAAACATATTAAATGTGATTCCAAATGTAGCCCAGCTTTACCAGTAAGTTTCTGTTAGCACACAGGTATTATTATTATTATTATTATTTTATTATTATTTGTTTACTATAACCCATTATGGCGTTGTTAGCACTGCTATCACGTAGTATATAAAAACAATGTAGTAGTTATAAAAACAATGCATATAAAAACCCACAGCTCCCTAATTATACCTTTTAAGTAAGATGTTCACTCTGAATTCACCACTTTTCCAGACCTGTCCTTCGAGGAGACCAGTTTATAACCCGCTACCCGTTTTACAGCCCTGTCTTACGGCGTTTGTCTTGTACGAACAGCCCCAAAAGCAGACTTGAGCCAGCCGAGAACGGCAGGGGCCAGATGAAAGGCTTTAGAACTTGGTTTTACGACGGACGACCAGCCAACCACCAAGCGAACGCAATAAACCCGAGGCGTCTCAAATGCAGCTGTAAACAAGAATAGCTTTTAACTTACTTGGGTCCAACTCAGCCTTCTCGTCTTTGTGCTTTCCGGAAGACACGATCTCAGACTCCGGGGAAGATGGATTCTGCGGCTTGTCCCTGATGTCGACCGCTGAACAGTAGACATAATCCGAATAGGTGCGTCCGTTTGAAACTAAACAGTCTGTGGTTCGGGGATCCTGAAAGGCGTCAGGTTTTAACCCATAGTGCCTGCTGTTAGCTGCATAGCCCGGAAAGGACACAGTACCAGGAATAGGCTCTAGCCACGAGCGGACATACCTCGAGTCCGTCCCTATGTGAGGTTGATGTGTGTACGGATGGTAAACCACCGATGACTGTGAATGACCAGGGGCCCAAGAGGTAGTAAAAACCGGTGGTTTCGGGGCAAAACTGCACGACGGATAATCCACGCACTCCGGAACGAGAGGCGTCGGGCGTGAACCGGAGGACATTGAAGCGGTCGTCGGAAATCGAGACGCCAGAACATCCTCGCTCTCATGGTTGATCAAGGAATCCACATAATAAGTACTTATGGGACCCGTAGTCGACATGGCTCTGTTGCCGTCTCTTTTACATGCATCCGATTATTATATGGAGTGCATGTGTACTTTTTTATCTGCCCATAGAACAATCAAGCCAGGTAATTATTTCTGAAACCTTCCCGGCTGCGATTGGACCACTATGAGACACGTGATTACATTTACCCCCTGGAAAAAAAATGTGTACAGCAGATCAATGCGCGGGTTGTCTTGCCTTAGAAATTCACTTCAGGACTGCAATAGGCTGCTTAATTCGGCTGTTTAAATACGTAAAATTACAGCTTGTACTAGAAATAGATATCAAGCTGTCCTAACATGTATTTCTTATATGAAAGAATACGTTATGTCTTCAAAGAGAAAGAGTTTTCATATTTTATAGGGGAACTATTTCACTCTACCATTCATCTTTGTCGAGCAAACAGCCGTTTCTATCTGCTCTCTCTCTCTCTCTCTCTCTCTCTCTCTCTCTCTCTCTCTATATATATATATATATATATATATATATATATATATATGTGTGTGTGTGTGTGTGTGTGTGTGTGTGTATTATATTATCTATGTAAGTCGAAGAAACATATTTTGTTAAAACTCAAATAAAAAATATTTTTTCTGATTTAGATATAGGATTTTGTCTTGATTTTTCTTTCTGAAACTTTAGCTATCGTCAGTTTTACATAAACCCGATTCCTGGTATCCCTCATGAAACGGAGATTTTATGAAAATGAGGTGGTAAACGGAGCTTGAAAAATTGGCACAACAGTGATTATTTTCGGCAAGTGCTGGTGCATGTTTCATGAACCGTAACAAATGTTTATGAGGGAAAAAAACTGAATATGTTTATTAATAAAAATACAGTAGTATACTGTTGTTATAACCAGTACCCACTAAGCCAAAATTTAAGATCAGGTTGTAATTGACCTGCATGTCTTGTACGCGAAAACTTGTGCTTATTTATTTACCCATTGCATGTAAATTCAAATACATTTTAGAAAATAAACCACTTGTTATCTATAATAAAAATATTGACAAACAAAAAGGAAGACAAATATCCTCGCACTTGACTTTGTAAGGCAACAGTACACTGACATGACCAAGTTCTGCAGAGTTATTTTTCCAGAATTTATATGAAAAGTTGCTTCATATTTTCATTGGAGTTTTTATACTGCGTGTGCATAATAATAATAATGGATAAATATATATATATATATATATATATATATATATATATATATATATATATATATATATATTAATATATATATAGTACATGTTTTATTTCCTTCTGTAAAGTTTCCCCTGCTGCTCCGTTACGAGTATGGGAAAATTACTAAATGAATTTAATAATGCAAAGTAACTTTAAAAGAATCATACTTTTCGACTAATATATATATATACTTGAAAAGTAAAACAAGTGGTTTGTCCACTACGTGTGCATCAAACATTAGACAAAATATAAGGCAATCATTTTACTTTTGCTATTTTTCCCTACTTAAAAAAATCAATAATGGCATATTCTAATTCTAGTGAGTATTCTGGTCCCGCCAAAAATTTATAGATTCTTTGCAGAAAATATGTCTGTGCGCGCATAATACCAGAATTTAAAAAGGCTTATTTACTGAAACACGTCATCTTCCCTAAGACGCACGTCTGGAGAGTCACGAGAGTCGACTGTAAAAGTGATACCTTTGTATTGTAAACTTAACTGAAAATCTTGACGACTATGTTTATGTGCATATGCCCAGATTGTGCACAGTGCATACATTCGAGAAAGCAAATTATATAACTGAAAAAGTATCTTAGGTTGGATAAATCATTTTAAGAACCTTCCTCACGAATTGTTAAACACAGTAATTAAACGCTGTGTACTATGTTTTTTTTAAATAATAATTTATTGTGTTTATTGCTATTGTATAGTAATAATAATAATTTACTATTAGAAAGTTTTTTTTTCATTGTCCATACTGAATGAATTTACTTGCTAAAATGGTTTGTCTTTAGATAGATAGATAGATAGATAGATAGATAGATAGATAGATAGATAGATAGATAGATAGATAGATAGATTATTATAGATTATTATAAGATTCACATTAACATTTTATTAGAGCTATTATTTTATTTATAGACGCGGACAAGCGTTGGTGGATATGTCTTTAATATTTCCTTTATGTCTGAACTTAATAGCAATTAAAAAAGCAACGTCAGCTGTAAAGGGAACTGTGAATATCTCCTACAGTTTGTCTATTTCTATTAATTAATACTAGCAACCTTTTCGTTCAGTGGTGTTCGATGCAGTACAGGTTTATTTCATTTTATTTTCATCACAATAGGTATATGTGGAATCCACACCCTCGAATGCTTTAATGCTAGAGAATAACACTTTGGTAACATTTAAAGCCTGTCAAAGTTTGAGTTAAAGGCCCTAAAACGGGGACAACATGGTAACACCTGGTCACCAAGGCAAGTCGCGCATGTTCTATCCGAAATACACATTTTTAAGTACATATCTGTATGTATGTATGTATGTATGTATGTATGTATGTATGTATGTATGTATGTATGACTAAAGAATTCAACCATACAGAGTACTGCCACTGCAAGCGCAAAGTTAATTCTATACAATGAGACGATTTCAATTAAGTAGGATAGGCTCTTCATATTTACCCTACAAGGGTAGCATCTGTTAGCAGTCTAATAGCTCATTAGACAAAACGCATCTGCCATATAACACAATAACAATATTCACACAAATAACAGGACCGTATCTATTTTAGTTGATATATTTTATATATATTTATAATAAATATTCGAAACCTATACACACACAATGTGCATTGTTTATAATTCGTCAGGTGAACGTGTTTACAATTCTGTTTATGGAAACAATCATGCAATAAATGTCAAGAGAGCATACATTGGAACAATAATTTGCCGTTATCTGCAAGCATGTTGCTTTTTTTGATGGCCACGAAAACTATTATTTAACTGTGTCCTAGTTCAACCGGAATGGGCTATTCACAGCAGCTTTACCATACTTTAGTTCCTGTTTTTAACCAATAGTATTAAAATGAATGTTGGTTAAACAATTCAATGTCTGCACGAAATTATGCACCGATTTTTATTATAATTAATATTATTTAGAGCCACATATATTTGGCTGTATGATGTCTGAAGTAAATTGCCTTTATATTTAGGTGGTAGTGTCCTGTGGGTGTAATTTTAAATGCTGTAAACTCTTTGTTAATGACGCATTCCAGAGGAGTTCCCCATTTACACAACTCAATGAAAATGACTTTGGATTCCAGACTGTCCCCTCCTGTGTGTGTGTGTGTGTGTATGTGTGTGTGTGTGTGTGTGTGTGTTCGCGCGAGCGTGGGCGCGTGTGTGCGTCTGTGTGGGGGTGTTAACAAAACAAACAAAGATGGCGAAACCCATATCGACCATCTCATAGTAACAGGCCAGTTCCTACCTAAATTTTTAGTTGAGTCATATTTGTTTGGAATATTCAGCTCCAATTAGCAATATTATTCACTATGCTACGATTTTTTACACACACACACGCGCGCGCGCGCGCGCGCACACACACACATGCATACACTTTTTTAATTTATTTCCAGTCTTCCTAGTGCTATCTATCTATCTATCTATCTATCTGCGTGTGTTTTTTTACGGGTTTGACAAGTTTTATAGTTGTGTGCAATACTATAGGAAGGCGAAATACAACAACCATTTTGATTTTAATGTAATTTAATTTTAAGTCTTCAGGCTATATGTGACCTAAGTCTCTGTAACAAGACATGAACTTAACTCAGATTACCTTTTAGTCAAGGACACATTCAACAGAAAGCGGAATTAGAATTATACCCAATTAAACAGCTTAATTGTAATTACAGTTTCCCAACCCAACGCTCAAGTTTATTTATGTAGTCAAATTTACATTTTGTTCTAATGCTCAAATATGACGTCTGATAATCTTCCTGTTTTTGCCATTTCAAAACTGAACTATTATCCGAAATTATCTTAAGTAAGAGCATACTTTCATGTCATACATTTTAAGGCCTAATATACACAATCAGTGAGGGATTAAAGATATCAACCGATTATTGAAATCTGCATATATCAAACGATTACTAAAATAAATGCATATGCATGTGGCAGTTCAGTCTCTTCGCTCTTTCATTTTTCCTTCTTTCTTACACACAAACACCCGTACAGTCAATATCTATGCTGCAACAGACAGGAATAAAAATACTTTATGTTTACATATATCATGTTTTTTTCTTTCCTTTACTTTTAGTCGAATTATATTATCCGAATAACAACATGAATGAATGGCACTGTTAACATTACAACCAAAAACTTGCAATCGAAGCCCACACATTTCGGTGCAGCCGAGGTTTACCCCATGTAATGTTTACAACCCTTTTCCCCTCTGAGAGCCTAAAAACCTTTTACTGCCCAGCACTTAAAACGCGAGCAAGGAGCAAAGAAGCCCACCGTGGCTATAACTGTTTGGTTCATTTACAATGCCATTTGCGAAGACTTCACTGCACAGGGTGTAATTTAACGGCAATTGTCGCCCTTGATGAAGCCGAACTGACGTAATCAAGGCAGTTTCTTGTTGTCGAGCCAGGAAGCTCAATCCCAACAACATGAAACTACCTAAACCACGCACCAGCTGCGCGTGACGACGTTATTCTCCCGGAGAAGACTAAATAATATTTCGCAGATCAAGTAAGAATTTTGATCTATACTTCACATCGGGTTCGACGACATGTAAACAGTAACTCTTGCCATTGTTTGTTCTCTTAATGTTTAGATGCCTCAAATTAGTTGTACAAATTTTCTAATCTTTCAATACGCAAAGCACTGGCTTTTGTATAATGTAGCTAAATAGAAATATCTAAGTGCAAAGACTAGCATGTTAAGAGAAATGCAATTTGAATATAACCTTTAACAGTCCCAAGCAAAATAAAGCCCTTATAAAGTTTAGCCTCGCAATTATGACAGACGATTAAAATAGTTGGACATTAAAAAAAACGATCTACAGACATGTCATGGATTAGTATATTAACTATTAATTAATAAGACCAAATAAAGCCCATTGTTTAATAGCGTGTTAAACAAAACCATTTTTCACCGAAATGGCATTTTAAGCTACTGAAAAATTATTTAATTAATTTTAAAAGCTTCAACAATCATAATAAAAATATGCACTCTTACCTTTACAGCCTTTCTTCAAATCAACACATCTGTACATGATATGATCCACCGATTGTTTGATTGATTGATTGATTGATTGATTGTTGCTGTTGTTGTTGGTGATGCTTATCGTACATCCATGTTGACTGACTGGTTGCGCTTCTCCATGCCATTACGTGGTCTTCCTGCCTCTCTCGTAGCCCGCAGAGCGCGCCAGTGAGGCCAGCACATTGCAGGCTCGGGTATGTGAATTAGCCTTCTTCTACTCCGCTTTTTAATGCATCTTTACTGCACCAGCACATTATATTTGCAGATCATAAAATCCACCCCCAGCGCTTTGCAGGACCGTCATGACATTACAATTTTATGACCTTGACTTACTGTGGTCACCTGGATAATATTTAAATCAACGTTATGGGGACTCCCACTCTTATTGCTACTCTCTCTCTCTCTCTCTCTCTCTCTCTCTCTTTCTCTCACTCTCACTCTTTGGCCATTACCGTTATTTCTCTCTCTCTCAACAGAAAGCTAAAGAGGATCTACTAGGGCACAAGGGGAAGGAGATACAATGACATTATATTTCCCAACCCCTTTTATTCAACAATGTCGACTTAAAATGAAATAGACAAATGAGCAGTAGGCATGCAAATTACATAGTACGCATTGTTTGGGACACACGCGTGTGTAAAAGGACAAACAAGCTAATCTAAGACATCAGGTACAGTAGATAGCAAGACATGTCCAATGTTTGAACAAGCCTATGATGCCTTTATGTGTGCTAATTTACAAATTTACGGCAGGCTGAGCGGCAATATTAAGTTAGGCTCAAGCCGAGATGTGTGTGTGTGTGTGTGCGTGCGTGCGTGCGTGCGCGCGCGTGTGTATGACACAATAAGTCCGAGGTATTGATAAAAATAAAAGTAAGTAAGTGTATTGGATTTTGCTTGTTTGTTCTGTCTTCAGTTAAAGTTGTAGCCCGTTAACTCCCGGACCCGACTTTCCCTGTTTAGTTTTTTCAGTTTCATCCTTCTGTTCTGAAACCAAATCTTGACCTGTCTGTCTGTGAGGTTGATACTCTTGCTGATCTCCAGACGGCGCTCTCGAGTCAAGTACATGTTGAACAAGAACTCCTTTTCAAGCTCAAGTGTTTGATGCTTTGTGTAAGGACATCTCTTCTTCCGTCCACTTTTAGCTTTTAACCAGTTCCCCGTTGTGTTTTCTAACTTTGTTTCATCTGCATTAAAAAAGCACAATAAAAATTATTAGAGGTACATTTGATCAAAACGGCTACATTTGATCCAAATAATGTATATCGAACGAGAATTAAAATAGTTATTATATGTACCACCGAGAATATTAAGTTACTTAACATAGTAAATAGTACCGAGATATGGGACAGAAAAATTACATACATACACACACACACACACGCACACACACACACACACACACACACACACACACACACACACACACACACACACACACTAGTACAGTTTCTAAACACTAGTAATATCAATCAAAATGTGTATTAATTAGGTAAGTAATAGTAACATTTATAGATAGATAGATAGATAGATAGATAGATAGATAGATAGATAGATAGATAGATAGATAGATAGAGGTGTACTTGTTACCTTTGCCGCACATTTTAATTGCTATTACTAGTGTATAGGCAATTGGACTATTATGAATTTGTTCCTTTTTTTTAATGCCACATAACCAAATTTAAAACGCACATGTGCGCTCCTATTTATTTTTGCAATAAACAATGTTTAATGTTTTAACGAAAATATAAATATTTCGTTTAGGAAACGAAAGCAAAATTCAACGCTGAAACAACATGTAAAATATTTTGGATGCGTATCTGATGTTAGACGTACTAACTACCTCAGTAACTTCAGTTTTATCGTCATAATCATCCACGTAAAATGAAATAATTACTTATTGATATCGGAGTACACTTTCAAAAATGTCAACAAAAAAAAACACACATACAAATACACACACACACACACACACACACACATTTATATATATATATATATATATATATATAAATATAAAACGCAATTTTTTATTTGTACCCTATTTTTGGAAATTATGTCAAATTATGATAAAAAAACATTTGTGTTTTATAATTGGGCATAAATCTATTTTATTAAATAGAAATATAATGCTTTCTTTCTATTGACAATATTCGTTAACAGTATAAGCCATATATGCTTAATAAACTTTAAACGGGGTTAATTGATATTAAGATACCAAAAGAATGCATGTGTCGAAAGAAAATTGCAAATATTTAGTAGAGATTTTGTATGGTGAAGAATCGACACAGCCAGATCACTGTTAGATTTTTTTTCACCGTTTTTTTTTCATCACAAGGCGAAACCCCTTTTTCTTTCTGACATCTATTACAGTTTTACAGTTATCAATTAAATGTAATTTCGTGTACGCAAAACTGGGGCTGCGCAAGTTGCCGTTGCGCATAAAATTTACCATTTTATGAACATTTGAACGTTTATAAATATTTTAATAAATTTACTGCTATACGTTATATATACAGCGTGTGTGTGTGTGTGTGTGTGTGTGTGTGTGTGTGTGTGTGTGTGTGCGTGCGTGTGTTAATATAATAATAATAATATTATAATATTGTTAATATTGTGTTGATATAATATACATCGTAAATTTTTTTTCTTTTCCTGAAGTGTTGTATACATTTTTTGGCTGACTCTGTATATTGCTCTGTGTGCTTTTTCATCTATCTGTGGCCCATGCATGTTTGTGCATGCACAGCGTTTATTTCCAATATAGATTGTCTTGTCCGTTTTGTATGTGTTATTGCTAAATCCATTAGAAACACAAATAATCCTACTTTTATATCACTAATGATAAAGAGACGTCATCTCTAACAGACGACAATATGCCTTGTGTAATGAAAAAGAATATATTTTTACTCTTTGTTGTACTTATGCTCGAGGTTCAAATAGTGACTGCAAGACAACCTGTTGTTTATATTTGTGTGTGTGTGTGTGTGTGCGTAAGACAGAGAGAGAGAGAGAGAGAGAGAGAGAGTGTGTGTGTGTGTGTGTGTGTGTGTATGTGTGTGTGTACGTACAAAAAGTTGCACATTTGCTCAGACGCACAACACAGACAGAACCCCACAGAAATAAATGCGCAGCATGGGCATTAATCTGATCACCTTTCAATTCGCTTTCAGAATCATCTGTGCAGCTGTCGGTCTTTGGGCCGCCATCTTCTTTCCTTAGTTGCTGTCTCTTATCCGCACGATGCTCCTCCGCATTCGTTACCTCGCCCGTTGCGTCCTGCTGCGACTTGCTCCTCCTGACCAACGAATCTACGGATCTTGTCTTTGTGGGAGCTGTTATTCTTGAAATACGACTGAAGTCCGTGTCGAACCCATCGTCCTCATGCACTCTTTCAGTATACACCTGGTTCCCTCGGAAATACCCGGCGGAGGAGCCACAGTTTTGATCAGTTTGGTTGCTATTGTCTCCCAGTCGGATATAGGTGGAGTCCGTAGACTCCTTGGGACTATCGATTTCAGATTGAAACAGACAAGGTATAGCTTCTTCCTTGACACCACTACTTGTAAAAGAGCATGGGTGCAAAGGCTGGGCAACAGGTTGGGCACCTCTGTAAGTTTTGGAGGCGGTCGTCCAGGCGTCCCGCTGCGACAGGTAATGCGCGTGCTCATAGCCGCTGATTAGCACAGTGTTCGGTGGTAGCTCATCCCGTTTGGAGTGGGGCAGACCAGCGACGCTTAAATTTCTCATCATCTGACAGCCGTATTCTGCGGACGTTGAGATGTACATCCCAGAGTTAGTAGAATATCCTTCACCTCTGTATGGAGACGTTTCTCCCACCAGTGATTCCATCAGAAACGCGCCGGCTGCCACGTTGTTCGGACATGACATTTTGCTGACTTGGGCGTGTTGGTTTTTCTTATGTTTTAAAGCAAGCTCGTTTATGTCGGAGTGGATAAGGACAGTAGGACGCTGACATCTTTTGGGAGGTGGGGGGGAGCGAAAATATCGGTAACATAATTATGGATTCAAGGCGCTCCGTCATGTGATTCTCAGACCAATAGGGTTTTGGAAGTGGCCTTGATGCTCTAGACTGCTTTGACGTCAAGAGGGTCAAGTTGGTGAGTAAGTGGAGCTCATTGTAGAGCAATGGCGCCATCTAGTTGAACCGTTTGTGAAAAAACACTTGTTAAAGAGAACAAAGAACCAGACAATCGTGTGGCACCCAGTGGCTTCTAAAACAACAAAAACAACGTAGAGCAGACATATAATACAGTTGGTAATTGGAGGATGACAAAAAAAAGTTGCATGAAAAAAATGCATGAATAAATGACACAATTTACAATCTTGCTAGCCTCACTAACTGTCCACACAACTAATGCCTTGTATTTGGAAAAAGCATACTCATGATCGTTTTACGCAATATGTAGGTATATTTGTTCACTATACATTTATGGTAAGATTAGAATTGTTAGTGTTAGCGTCCGTGCGATTTATACTTAGTGAAACTATAAACGGCTAAAATTACTGTTTATCCATTTATCCCCAATAACCACATTGTGCTTTTTATAGTTGCCGTGTCCATTTTAAAGAATCCCTTTTTAGACTGGCGCGAGCAGGAACACATCTACAACAATTTAACAGCCACAAAACCCTTATCCCAGAAGACATGTAAAACGACTTGGTAAAGTTAAAATATATTTTAATTTAAGTACCAATAGGTCATGATTTCACAAAACTATTTTATTAAAACCGTGTTAGAGAGTAATTAGTAGGGAAACATGCAGCATTATTTAATTTCCTTTTGTGCGCTCTTTTACGTACTTTTGATGAGAAGGTAGGTTTCCTGTCGTCTTGTGTGTGTGCGTGTGTGTAAATATATATATATATATATATATATATATATATATATATATATATATATATATACATATTATGTGTGTGTGTGTTGGTGTTGGTGTTGGTGAAATGATTAAATAAATAAATAAAATAATATTTTTGTAGTATTTAATAATTAATAGTAATAATTTAGTATTCATTATCATCATACAATCCACAAAATTCGGAATTATATTAATTGGCTTATCAAAGCGTAGGTTTCCAGGTGATATCAATGATTTTAACTACAATGCGTTGTATTAATATACTGTATGTCTAAAAATATCTATGTTAATCAATAATACCAATTTAATAACATTTGAAACTAGAAAACTTTTGTTTCGGTTTTGATTTCTATTGCTATATTTTTAAAATGTTATTATTATTACCACATATCTTTTCGTAGATGGTAATTAAGACAAATTCAATTTAGCTCAATGTTATGTAATATTTGTTATTTAATATTGTCCTACTTCGTTTTATATATATATATATATACATACAAAGTCAGATTTTTTTGTCAGTTACACTTTAAAAAAAGAAAAACTTGAATAAATATTTTTTATTACTGAAACTACATTATATATTATGTGATAGCATATGTATGATAATATTATTATGATAATATAATATTATTAATATTGTATTAATATAATATAAAATTTTCTTTTTTTTCCTGAATTTTGAATATATATATAGATACAGCTATATATACATCTGTCTTTTGTCTGGTTTATTTTTGACTTTTAATGTTTTAGCTTTCAGTATAGTGGTATTAGATATTTTTATTAAATAAATAAAAAGACTAGCATTTCTATTTTTATATATAATTATTGCGTATAATATATGTATTTTATTTAACATTTAATTTATGGTATTGGCATAGACTGTTTTATAGTTATCTAGTAGGTATGTTTAAAATGCCATTCATTTGATGTCACGACGTCACACTGATTAAATGTTTAATATTGAACAAAAATATATTTGTTCCGCTAAAAAAAAAGCTAACTATATAAAGGAAAGATTAAAATATCACAATGAAAATGTTAAGATAATTCCCAATGTCACAGGTTTTCTAAACAATATATTATTGTAAACAATTTTGTGACTTATTCAATAAAATAATTGAAAGCATGATTGTGTTTTGCTTTTTTCTTTTATTCTATAACAATTCTTCCTTGGAATATTTTTTAATCGGTACAATATACATTTTTTTATATTTCAACACAATAATGTTTTTATAAAAATGTTTAAAAAAATTAAACATGCCTGTACACAATTGTGCCAAAGAAAGCTTGAATAGGCATATTTAATTGAAATACAAAAAAATCAAGCAGTAGATAGGAGTTCTAAGCGTGCATTTCTTCAGTTGTTAAAGACGCGAGGAGAAGGAGCTTTATTGATCGCTTTTGTAAACTGCGAGAACAATGGAAAAAATCTACTTTAAAGCAGCTACGATCACCAAACTGGCATCTATTCACTGCGTCTAATGAAAATGTATAGTTGCTGTATGTAACAACCTAAAGATGATTATATATCAGAGAGTGGTAATCGGAAATCACTTCAGCATTTTATAATTTTTTTTATCTCACGAAAGACCACACAAATAATTGCTGATTATACGTATATAACGTATGTATAATATATTTGCACACATTTCATCACATCCACTGGAAACATCATAAGCTATATTGCTGTAAAACAATAACTAATGGAGGTTACAATTAAATACAATATTTATATTTTAATATCTCTTTGAATTTGTGTTTTGTGTTTTCGTTTTCATTGACATATTACACCGACATAAAATCGAAATCCACTCTCCCCTTATTTTATAGTGAGTTGGCCGGAGACTGTAAGTCTGAGAGTATTGATGTCTATGAGGTCTAAGCCATTTCCCGAATTTTCTCCAAAAGTGCATTCATATTGCATCCACTGCATCAGTTGAATCTTTTTCGCAACACCTGTAGTCATCAACAAAAATAAAAGATTAAAAACGATGCATACGTAAAGTTTATTTAAGGTCTTACTTAGCACTCTTATAAGCTACCGAAAAAATGAGGATCTGTACACAGAACGCTTCTCAGGCGATGCTTATGACCCAATGTCTCGTTTGGAGGCGGATACCCAAGGATCGTCGGTAGAATGATGACGCAGCCGAAGGAATTCGACAAATTATCTACGTCACTAAACCAGGGCCAAGGTTGGTGGGCGTGACAAGAGAAGTCCTTTAGCCTTGATCCTTGGCTATGATCCCCTTTTTTCGTTCGCTATCTGTCTCTTCCACAATTCTGCGGGCAAAGCTCACTGCCTAGGAAAGCGTGAAAGCCATCGGTTGCCGACACCCATTCTTTTTCACATGCACATTGGAAGTAAATAATGGAGTATCAAGTATGTTAACGCTAATCTAGCTTAAAATTGTAAAGCGCGTTATTATCCTCTTGGACTAACTTCCTTACTAGATACACACTGTAGCCTTTGAAATAGCCAGTAGCCAGTCAGAAATTCATAATAAAAGCTAAAACAATACCTTGTACGCACAAAAAGCGCATTTTATTGGTATAATAAAGAAAATTTACTGGGCGTGGCAAGTTACCTGAAGTCCTTGCAGGTTAAAGTCTGATTTTTGCACATTTCTTGTCACGCCTATCCTCACTGCTTGTCTGATATTTTCCATACACTTACTGGCAACAGTGTTGCTCTTTATACCAGTTTATTGCAACAGGTTAAAGGTGAAAACATCTACAATAATAAAGCACAAAGACAACATTTAATTATTTTAACTTGATGTGCAAATACATATAGGCCACAAGCCAACATGTAACATCAAATGGCTTATGTGAGCCTATATCTAAATAGCGACATAAAACACACCGCCCCAAATCCCCCCACCCCGGGCAAAAATCGCTATCGTTCTGCTGTTTTCTCAAGCATCGATTTTTTTCACCCATGCTGATCAGATTATTTAACAGCTATTTTATGAATTGTGGTTAGTAATTAATAAGCAACCCATATATTAGTGGTGTTACATGTGGTTGCTTCTACAAATAGACTACTGGTGTTCATTCTCTAAGTTCTTTCAAGTTCTTTGTTCGAAGGTCCAGACTCTCTTGTTTACTGTTTACTGCGGAAGTGGACGCCATTCCCCGCGAACAGACGGTGCAATTAAGAGAAAAAAATAGCCATTTAGGGCCTATAGCTTTATGGCACTGTCTAGACCACAAGAGTGGTGATTCCATTTACTGGGTATACTAAAAGAGGTTATCTTTTCCCTCTGTCTTTCTCCCGGACTACGAACTACAATTTCAATGTCTTTGCAATACAGCTATGTTTATAGTTCAAGTAGACGTTTCCCCCCAAACGCTGATCCCATTATTTGGATATCTGCCATACTCACCTCTGATTAGAATCAAATAAATGTTTCTCTGTGTGAATTTTATTATGCGATTGTAAATGGTTCCTTTAGGTGATATTAGTTTCTTCAGCACCGTTAAACATTAAACAGTTAAATTACTGAAACGTTTAATCGTACACGTTGACGTTTCTCGATTGGCTCACTGTCTCACTGAGTCAGAATTCACTTAAAATGCCTTTACATTGTATATATTTATTTCATATACGGTATACCAGATCATACACAGTCCAAATGTAATTTTTGCGCTCTCCGGCTAAAGACAACAGAACACGTAGAATAACATAAAGAAACAAATAAATTAAACAAAAGAACCCGGGTCTTAGGTTAAAGCGCGCAAGAACTGCAATATAAAGAAAATAGCAGCAATGTTAGGGAAAGTGAACTTAATATTAGCTATATTTACAATCACAAATTCACGTTGCATAGTCTCTGTACAAGGAATACGTTATTACACATTGTACAAGTCACAGTTTAAAATGACGAAAATGTAAAAAAAAAAAAAAAAAAAAAGCAAAATAGATGAAAAATACAAGATCATACGACGACTTCAGTTCGACTTTGATTCGTTATATATTTACAGCAACTAGTCATTAAATTGGTGTTGTGAATAAGGTATCTACAAAGATTTCAGTGTAGCCTGTTATTTCTCTCAAAAACAAACTTTGTGAAAAGTGAATCTAAACTTGAATTTTGACTACAAAGCCATGAATTCAAAGCTTAATATTTAGTCGCCTTTTGCTGTTGTACAAAAATTCATGCGAATTTAATCAGTAATGTTGGCTTCATTGAGATACATGATGAATAGATCATAGAATGATGGAACATCCAAAGTTTTCGGGAATATCAAGTAAAATCAACCTTGGCCTACTAAATAAGTCCATAGTTTACAACAATGGGTTCCCAGAGAAATACTGCAAGCGGTCTCTGCTTAATTTTTTTTCTTTCATTCTGCGATTTTGAAACCATATTTTCACTTGTCTGTCAGTAAGGTTTAGCATTCTGGAGAGCTGCAGCCTTTTCTCCTTGTTGATGTAAACGTTAAAGAAAAACTCTCGTTCCAATTCACGAATCTGAAACTTGGAGTATGGACATCTCTTCTTCCTCGTGCGGGGGGCACCTTAGAAATATTAAAAGTACAGTCATTATCTTGCAACACATTGATGCAAAAATAATATCCTGTTAAATCCATATATGAGTTGTCTATTTACCAAGTGACAGTGTAATCAAAATTGAACTTGAAATTCGGCGTAGATACAGAAAAAAAAACGCAAGAATTTTAAGTTTTAAACAAATTTATGGGAGGGTGATAAAGATCATAAATAAAACACAAAGTGCACGCTTGAATCTACTCATAATTACTGTAATAAGTAGTATTTAATGAAATAAAAAAAAAAAACAGTTTCCAAGAAAAAAGAGCTTTCATTTTAAAAATTAATCATTGACATTACAAGACATAAAGTGATATTATCTGGCGTTATGGAAACAAATGACATTACCCAAAATTATGTTTCTTGAAATAATCTAATCTGTGTCTTCAGTTATGTATATATTTGATTTGTTTATTATTATTATTATTATTATTATTATTATTATTAACCTCGGGCCTGCAGGCACAAGCACCACGGGGTTTCATTGTTCTAATCATAACGAACTGAAAACGATAGATAGATAGATAGATAGATAGATAGATAGATAGATAGATAGACAGAAGCGTTCTTGACATAGTCGTCACTATTGTGGCTAACGCATGATATAACAACATAACATGGAACAACACATAGCTAATATGCATGCAAACTACTAAAGGAAAAAAAGTCACAGGACGTGAAAAGTTGTGTTCTGCCGAATTGATTTTTACTAACGAGAGCCCAACAAGAAAACCTCCTAAAATGCCCAACGCAAGTTCATGATCAAAGTTAGCATTTGTCACAATAGCGCGCTCTTAAAATTTCACAGACTCTAGGATAGCAACGTCTGTGTATAACATCCCCTTTTCAAAGCGTGTTCCCATCGTAAAAATCTTTTCGTTGAAGGAAAGAGGTTTGTAGGTTATAATAAAATCCTTTGAATGCTTATAAAACTCCACATAAAATCTGACCGACAAAACACCGGGCTAGTCCCTTAACCTTTCCCTATTTACAGCGTTGGGTACCTACTCGAATGGTTGCTTTTGCTTGCGTTTCCCTCCTTTGTGCCTGAGGAGCTACACGAGCCCGAATTTGTTCGGTCTTCTTCGTCCTCGGCGTCCTTTTCTGGCTCTTCCATCCCCGAGACAGCGGTGGGCTGCTGGGACGTGCTCTCGAGTTTAGTCGTTTCGCTCTTTTGTAAACAATGGTCTGACTGATTGTCATTGCCACAATACGCCGTTTCAAAAAAGCGATCAAAACCTTGAGGCAGCACGTTGTTTTTCCCGACGCTGGAATAGAAACCAGTTGATGGGTGGTTAGAGCTAGGATGGTGGTGATGGTGGTGGTGGCTGTACACGCTTTCGTTTTTCATGAGCATTTCTGTCATGGTGGATGGCGGAAGACAGTCCCTGTGCACCAGATCCTCTCCGGAGTAGCACGTCGTGTAGTTAGTTCTGTGGTGCCACTTGCTAGAAGGATCCAGGCCGTACGAAACATCTCGTACCGGTTGCACTTGAGACAAATTTGTCGTGTAGGGGTATGTAATTTGCCGCGAAGGCCCTTGCGGAAGAAACGAAGAAACGGTAGAAAATTCTGGGACGTAGTAAGTGCAGCTGGGGAGGTAGATATTGGAGGCACAGCCCGTCCTGTCCCCGAACTCAGATGTCCGATCTTTACGTGTTTGGGAGCAGAAGTTGCTCAAATTTACCGAGTTAAACATCTTTCCCTCTGTACTCCTTTGCCTACTATAGATAGATGTTTTGGATTCGTGCTGCAAAAGGAGAAAATTTGGGAAGGCGAGATGACGCGCAATCCGTCTAAGTCGCCCTGTAACACGTGATCGAAAGTAGATATTGTCATATATCAATTTGGAGCACTTGGATGCATAGGAGTGGTTCACTTAGGTGAGCTCTAAGAGATTCAAACAATTAAAAATTTTAAACTACACAGGAACACGGGAAATACAAGTAACATAATTTTGTTTTGTTGTCTTTAACAGTTTATGAGAATAAAAGGGAACATTTATTTTCTATTTATAGAAAATTCGGATACCCTGTATGCTAAGTAGCAATGGCTTTAGGATTTAATGAGGTAAGAGGTTTTAATATTCTCTTGTATTCGCATTATTTTAGAGTAGTCTAAATGTAAACCTTTAGACTTTAAAGGTTAAAGTTAAAATCCACGCATTTCCTCTCACAGAGTTAACCCACGCTAAGCAATCGGCTATAGCTAGTTCATGTCAAACAGTTAGCACAGTAGGCTAGTTTTTATAAATATTGCATGAATGGATGTAAAATGTTAGCTCCACCCTGACTGCATATTTTTTTGTATGAAATACTTAAATATATTAATTAGCATTTCTTTGACAACAGGATCATGCTATAGTTACGTGTCATTACAGCTTAAATTTGACTGATAGATATAATATCTAAAATGTTGAAAACTGTTAAATAACTTTTTTTTATTAATAACTAAATCCCATTTCGCATCTTTTAGATAATGTATTTCTTTTCATTTTGTTTATATTAAGTGCCTATCTGTTGAAAACAGCATTTTTTATGTTTGAAAATTTTGTTAGATTGATTTCTATGTATGTGATGCATTTCTACCTCAAAGAGAATCCGATAATAAAAGCCAATCAAACAATTGTGTTTTGCCCTGTTTATACAGCACTTCACATATTGCTTATCAGTTAACGATTTTTATTTTTTTAAAGACTCACAGGTTATATTACCGTGTCAGCTAAAGATATGTTAAACATGATATCTAAACCACTATTTTTTTTAGTTTCACAACATATTTTTTACAAAATAAAATAATATTCTGGGTTTATTTTTTGGCAGAACATGAGACGAAGATGAGTGTAACATTGGGTTTTTGACACCATAATTAAGAACGTATTCAAAATTTGCATGTATTATTAAATTATAATAATAGACTGTATTATCGCCAAATGTTTATTGAAGGAAATGTCAGTATAACAACTTTAAAAAACGTTTCAGTAAAAAGTCAGTAATAAAAAGTGTTATATTTATACTTAATACAATTTCCTTTGATTCTGTAGTTACTGTATAGGATAGTTAGCTATGAAGTACTGACAGTAAATGGCACAGTTGATACAATTTTTGAAACTTTGCGTTTTTTAATTAATTTGACCAATATTTTTATGTATAATGTCTCACAAATATTCAGAGATAGTCTGTCATTTATAGAAATAACATATCAGTGGCTTTCAATGCACTGCGTATTTCAGCGTAAGGAACTAGCGACACATAAATATATGATGCGTCGATATGATGCTAATCTAGGTAAAGCCTGTACATTACTGTCACTTTTTATTCTTAAACAGCAGTATCTTCTATTTATATACTGGTGTAATCGTTCGAGTAGATTCAAACTTTTAAACTGTTTAGACGTTTAACTTCTGTAAAAAATGGTGATGAATGTATGTTTATTGCCTCTTTTACAAAGACAAAAGGTGGTCGTTCAAGATACCCGCATGCAAGTACAAAGAAGCTAGACAACTACCCAGACGTAGCACTTGAATTTGACCACTAAAATTTTTGATGCTACCATCATAAAAGCACAATGCGTGAACAAAAAAGGAAAATGACAATGACCTATAGCATTAGTAAAAATAATCGATATAAAGTAAGCATTAGACTTGTAAATTATTCAAACATTAATTAAAGTCATATGCAAAGTTACTGACGTTTACGTATAATTTTTCTCTAGCGTAACCGATAGTGAGACTGAACAGAAACTACTAATAACATTATTAGTTTATTTAAGCAGCTGATGCCAAAAAATTAAGGGCAAAGTCATAATCAAATAAATAAGGCAAAATTAATACTCCAACAATAAGGATTTGTTTCTTCATAATACACAAATTCAGCGAATTTCTCCGTTAGCTGTTTGAGTTTGTATAGGAATTTCCTCCTTCTTTTCTTCTTTTAAACTAATTGCTAGGAATTATACTAAACAAAATGTTCATATAACACGAGTAGTAAATGCTGGTGATGACAAATTATAGCTACAAGTAAACCCACTATTATTTGGAGGAACACTGTTGCACCTGGATGCTGTATCAACTTTTCCTCGAATTTAAATCATGAATTTCTATGGCATGTTAGTCTCACAAAAAACGACCAATGGACAAGGCACGACAAAAGACTTGCAAATCGCACACAAGCCTTGCATAACAAAAGTCAATTATGTATATTTGAAATACACGTATGCTTCATATGAACTCATATTGTTTCCCTCTCTCAGTGAGACCCAGAAGTTCAAACAAAGACTAAGCTGTTTCCGTCACAAACAGTCACGATTTCCCCGCAAATGGTCAGCCGCTGCTGGAGATTTGGCAATTGTGAAAACTGTGTACAATTTGAACTGAACAAACTGCATGTCCATGAAAAGGTCCTTTAAAGCTACCGAGGACAGAGGTGTTGTAAAGGTTTGACATCCACTGTTTAAAACCCTCGCTTTTATGCACCACAGGTTTTACGGCTGTCTGTGGATTCTAAGCAATGTCACCCTCATAATTACAACATTAAAATATAAAGCTATTCTAAAAATCTATACATATTTTAGAAGAAGAAGAAGTAGACGAGCAATACTCAATTGCTTAGGCCTTTTTATTTAGGATTACCTTATTGTTTACTTCACCGAGGAAGAAAAATATACAGACACATGTATACGGTATTTAAAACACAAATCGGTGCCACCTCAATCTAAGTAGGCATTGCCTGTGAGAGTTGAAGTTTAAAAATCAAGCAGTGGCACATATTACTCAAGCAGTGTCACATATTATGGCTCAGACAAATTTAACTGGATTTAAGTCGGGCTGTTAAACCATACTGAGCTGTGAACACTTGAAGAAACAATTGGTTGTAATGTAAAAGTCTTTATTTAATTAATTTCGTTTATTTTTAAAAAACTGAAGTATCGGGGAGTGCACCATATAAAAGACACATACGCACACACACACACACACACACACACACACACACACACACACACACACACTTTATTATTATTATTATTATTATTATTATTATTATTGAAGTAGTAGTTGTTTTAGTTCTCACTTCATGTTTATTAAAGAAAACTAGTAAGAAAACTTTGACATTCTCTAACATTTAACCTACAACACAAAGTTAATTCATGCACAGCTTACATTTTATAACCACAAGAATGTGAGCGTAAATTATACTAGATTATTTACTAGATTATACAAAATAAGATAATACTTTTACATATTGGGCCATTGCGGCATAAATATAAGCAATCGCTTGAAAACGTAAATAAGCAAATGAGTAAAACACTGTTTATCGTCTGGGCAGTGTATCAGTTAAAGATATACCCTGTTGCCCTAATCCGGTCCTTATGCCATCAACTGTGTACTCATTTTGGCTAATGATTATGTTTAATTGCGAATCTTAAACTCGTAGACTCCTGTTAGGTCTTTCAAAGGTCAGTAGTTTGAAGCCACAGAAACACAGTACAATTAATCGAAAATAAAATTGTGTTCAAATTAAACCGCAAACAGTCATTTGATAATATGTGCTTTTCTCAGTGAATGATTCTAACTGTAATGGTGACTATGCATATACTGGTTAGTCTTATTTTCTAAAACCTAAAAAAGCATACTAAAGCTAAACACCACAGCTCGTGAAATGTGTACATATACCACTATTCATATACCAATACTACAATTAAACATAGTTAGACGATGATTATTGTGCATGTTTTTCATGTTGCTTGAAGTGCGTAACGTACTGGATACTTGCAATCCTTGTAAGGTGCACACTAACTTGACCTTCAATTTGTGCTTTGCTCCCGCCCACCAAAACAGGCCTACGGCAGAGGGGTGGGATCGACACTCATCCTCTTCCTGAATTCTAACGCTGGGCGTTTCGTTTTGTACTACTAACCATGAAGTATACTGGATACATGTTACTGAATAACACTTTTTTTTTTTACTAATAACACTTCGTTATGGCATTTAATAAGCATTTTAAAACCATGTTATTGCAACCGATATTGTGATTCTACCATTTAATAATACGCTTATTCAACAACCGGTACGTCAAAGTTGTTTTGCGGTTCTGGGGTAGCTGAAAAGATAAGCTGTGGAAACGATGAAGTGAACTGCGTAGTGAGAAACTCCTGAAGCTGTAGACCAACCACGCAGCAAGTGAAGAAACTGACTTATTAAAAAGTAATAGGTATTCGACTATGATTTAACCAAATGGTGGTGATAAGGTTAAGAAGTGCAAGTAAAGGACGCAGAATATTCTAGCTCACAACTTCTCCTTATCAATAGGCTCTTGTCTGTAGAGATTTTATGTAATGAAAAAAGGAATATAACACGCCAAAATGATTCTTTTATTAAAGAGTCTTTGATTCAGTTTCTGTCTGAGTGGTGACATGCCCAGCAGCTTTGGATCAGTTGACATTATTTAAAGGCATGACATTTTCCACACATATGATGTCTAGTAATACCTTCACTGTGTTCAATGAAACAGTTTTAATAACTGAAATTTAAGAAAGTAATCATCATCATCATCATCATCATCATCAACAACAACAACAACAACAGCTGCACAACAACAACAACAACAACAGCAATAATAATAATAATAATAATAATAATAATAATAAATGCGTGTCAAATATTCGCCCAATTCCATACTATACTACTCTATACTAATAAAAAATATTCTAAATAATTATAAATAAATAGGATAAGTATAATCCCATCTTTTATTGCAGTTACGTTCATGAAAAAATGAACAATACTTTTCTAAACGTGTAGCATTTTTTTTAAACTAAAAAATGTAGTTTTGGTGCAGACGGGTAAGAGGGCAACCAGGGTCTATCTTAAACAACACAAGTTCTGTGTGAAGTGCATGGTCTGAGCCGCTGAGACAAACCCCCATAAACAAACTGAACACGGCTCAAAGTCAAAAACGCCGCAGCGCGTAAAATGTCATTGTATAGACTTAAGCTCGTGCTTTAAAAGCAAGGAGGTCTGTGCCTACTTGATATCCACTTATACAGAAATATTTCAAACCTTTTTCAACTTTGGGTTTGCATTATCTCAGAATTTTAGCAATTGGCTAATCTCATGAAACGACTGTTGAACCGAGTAGGTCAATTGCCTGAGTGAAAGTCATTTAAAAAAACATGAAATGAAATGTAATTTAAGCGCAACCCTTTATTAGGCGATACAAAATAATCTCGTTTTATTTTGCAGGCTTAGAAATGCGATTGTTGCGTTTTTACTTCATAGCAGCTCCTGACGAGCGAGATTCTGTACGATAGGTCTACTGTAAAATTCGGATACAGAAATGTAAACTGCTAATCTGGAGGTTTTTGTAGTTGGGACTAAAGTTTAAGATAGAGTCTTCCCAGAGTGGATATTTTACTCGGCGTGGCAGAGTACCTAAACTCGAGGTCTGGACTGTTGATACATATTAACTAATTTCCCTTTGTAAGACCTAAAGAGGTACGTTTTGTTTAAGAAACTGTATACTGAGGTAATACATATTTAGTTAATGTCAAATGTATGTTAAGAGTTAGATCGAATATGAGAACTAATGAATTCTAAATAATATTTCGTTTAGATATAAGTAACAAGCCAGCTCTGTGGACATGAAAATATGCTTTAATGAGGACACGGATATAAAAAATAAAGCTCTGATCACGGGTGTAATAGTATTATCTATTTTAAAGAGCGTCATACTTCATATCAGCAAAACCATGTTAAACAGGAACTGCGATTACAGACAGGTTTATAGACTTTATTGAACAGAAACTTTGGGCTACACATACATCAATACATTCAAGAATTCGTAGCGTTATATACAGGACAGTTTTAGATCCCAAAGAGGAATGCGACATAAAAAAGAAAGATGTGAGAATGTAAATTACCGTTAAATAAGTGATACATTTTCCACAGATTCACACACGCAAAAAAATTAAATGCAAAAATGATCCATAAAAATATGAGCTGAATAAAAACTTGAAAAAAAGGAAAAGGTAGCACCGATGAAGAAGTGGCTTATTATTATTTATTTTATTTTATTTTATTTTATTCTTGTTGTTACTATTATTTAAAATAATAATAGTTTGTTTTAAACCTTAAATATCACTTTTCCAAGCCACGCCTTTTTTCACAAGATTAAGACATTCCTTTTCTCTTTTCATAAAGTGTCTTTAAAATAATGCATGCTTAACACTGAAACGTAAGAGGCGCCAATCAGAACCATAAATAACATGCAAAATCCACTGCGTAATATCAAGAAATTATGCACTTATGTGATTTCTTAATATTAAACAATGTCTTATAGTAAAATTAAACCTTCGCTTATAGGAAACTCGGAATATGTTTTAACGTCATATGTTCTTAAAACAACAGGTACTTTACCTTCACCTTTCACCAAGTGACAGTGAATCATGCATTTACCTCTCAAAAGCATTTTAGAAAATTCTATAATTTGGCCTATTATTCCTAAACTTGGATTAGTGGACATGCAATTAAGAAAGAAATTATTCTTTGTGTATGGCCCGACCTTACTTTTCACAAGTATTACGAATAATGGTATCAGGAAGAGTAATTTAGCAGTAACAACACAGTGTTACCAAATACACAGACATACCAAGACAGGAATACCAGCTTTATACCATCACAGTTATATAATTGTTTATACCAGTCTTGACCAATATCTGATTTCTGGTTGTGCCCAAAATCAATGAGAATGAGAAAGACAAAACAGCATCAACCAACTGACAGAATTTATTCCAGGTGCGGTATGGTTTTGAAATCTCTCAGATCTGCTGAACAGCGACTTTGTGCCCATGACCGTGAACGTGCCTGAGAACACGTGGCGACGAAATGGTTTTCATGATTTTACGCTTCACGCTGCTTTTAGGCTTCTCTCCCATTCTGGTTGCAAAGATCAGCATTAAGGATTACAGCCATTGAAAGAGTAAGGTTCATGGTCAAAATATCAAGGTCTTAATGCAGTCTGTTGCTATTAAGAACAACTACATTTTAGAGTTCTTCCTTTAGGACATCGCTAATTATTTATATAGAAGTAGGAAATAATGTAGCTGATACTATAAACGGAACATATCACAAAGCACGGTTAATGGCCAGTTTTAAATACAGACTTATTCTTTAGTTTTAATTGAATTTCTCACAGCTTTACTTTGAGTAAATATTGTTCGAAGAAAATATAACTTCGAAGAGGAGAGGGCACGTCTCTTTGAAATGACGCAAGTTAACATACATTTTCTCTAGACACCACGAAAAAACATTGCATTCACTTTAATACATATATTACAATACAAAGTGTGATATCAAGTGAAATAGTTTCTGCTAACATTTGGTCACCTTCCCTGAAATTATTTTTTGCTTTCATGTGCATTTTTCTATTATGCAAATAATAAACCTTAAAAATAAAGACTTTTGAGAATAATACTGAGCTGTTTTCATATTATCCATAGTGGCAAACTGGTGTGGTGCTACTAATAAACGGATGCTTAAAAGAAGGTTAAGGCCTGTTCTCTCAACAGTAGTCTCTTCTTCTTCATTCTCCGATTCTGAAACCAGATCTTAACCTGTTGGTCACTGAGGTTGAGCCGATCTGACAACTCCCTCCGCCGTTGCCGAGTGATGAATTCGTTTAGCATGAACTCGCCCTCCAGTTCAGCAAGCTGCAGTTTAGAATAAGGTTTTCGTTTCTTGCGAGTCCGGGTGTGCATCGGATACCACGGGGCACCTAGAGGAGGCAGAACACAGATTATGAGAATGTAACACAAACCCCCTCCCCCCCCACCACCACCACCACCCACATCCCCCCACCTTCCCCCCAAACACACAAAAAATAAATAAAATGATAATATTAATAATAATAATAATAAGAAGAAGAAGAAGAAGAAGAAGAAGAAGAAATTGAAAAATGTATAATGTCTACGAACGTCCCCATGCATTGCAAATTAGCAGTCCCCCAGGTGTTAATATAAGTTTGAAGTCTCAGCTCGCACCTGTCAGCTGAAGCAGTGGCATGAAGACATTAGAGGTAATGCACAACCAATAGTATTTGATTATGATAGTATATGATATAGTATACATGAGTCTTCTTTAAAAGTACAATTTAACTAAGTTACTTTATCATTAATACGTTAACTCCTTATGACCTGCTGCACAAGTAAATAAAACAGAAGGCTCTCTTTTGCTTTATACCTTAGTAGGCACATTCATTAAACCTTAACTACTAGAAATTACTGCTGAACTGTAACAACAACAACAACAACAACAATAATAATAATAATAATAATAATAATAATAATACGGCATGGCAATTTCTTAAAAAACAATGGAATAGAGATTGTATGATGTTCCATTTAGTGAATATGTGAATAACTGAATGGTATAATGGTGGTGAACTTGGAGCATTTTAGGGCAGCCCCTAGTGGCGCCTACGCAAGTATGCTGCAGAAGTGTATTTGACAGCTTATTCAAAAGTGCTTTCAATTGCAAATGTTTGTTAAAGCAAAGTCTTTGTTGGTGTACATACACTAATAATAATTTATTTTACTTATAAATAATTTAACTGCAGCTGCATGTGACCACCCACCTCCTCCTGCTGAGATATTGCTCGTGTGGTTTGCGGGCGATATCAGGGTCTGTGTATCGTTTGCAGAGCTTTTTCCTCCATCGTTGAGCACCGAGGAGCTGGAATCGGATTCGAGAGACTGACAGGACGGCGGGTTTGGGGTCAGATGTTCTGTGCCATAGTCATACTTGGTGAAGGTATTACTGTTGTTGCCCATCCCATTGTGCACCCCGTGATCTGATGATACTGATGTCTCCCTTGTCCTCTCCTCTCGTTTTAGGCTGACTGTGCTGTCAGAGCAAGCCTCTCTGTTGCTACCGTTGCCGCCATAATAACATTTCTCCTCCGGTCGGGTTGTTTCAGCACAGGATCGGTTAAAAGACGGATTAATGGACAGAGGGCTACTAAAGTAGGACTGAGGATATCCATTGCACGACTCCGATGGATTCCACGGGAGGGAGCACACGTTGTCCCTTCTTGGGTACGAGAGAGACGGTAGCCCCGCCAGTTGTCCCCCTGAGGCTCTAAAATTCGGGAAGTAAAACGTATCTCCAGTGTGGATGTTTACCAAAGGTCCCACAAACCCAGGATTAAGAAGATTATGCTCGCCCATTTCCGCGGGCCTGACCAACAGCTTCTAGTTTATTGCAATCTGACATTTAACGTAGTTAAACCTGGAGATGCACCTGATTGGTCGTCTCCACGTCACGTGGTGGAGCTTACTCGAACTCCAGAAGGTACCACCCACTTGGTCTATTTTAGACAAAACAAAACATTAACTTCTGTGTTACGGGTCTTTATACGCTTTTTAAAATACTATAAAATTCCGTATTAAAATGAAGACTCTTGTTTTTCACTTTCATTTGTCTGCAGGTTCTTTCGAGTAAAAATAGTCCTGTTCTTAGCCTTGTTTAATATCTTTATAAGCTAAGGGATGTGTTTAAAAACTTTTTTTCATGCGATAAATGTTGATTTTTGGAAGCGATGTAGCTGCAGATGACATTTTGTTTTCATGGAAAATTACGATTGAATTCAGTGTCACATAAAGCTTTGATGATCCACTTTTACAGGCTTGTTTTAGAGAAAGACTAATGCTCAGCGCTTCACTAACACTCGTATTTACTGTAAAAGGGTCAGCAGGTTGAAACCGTTGGCTCAGTAAAGTAGGATGATATTCTATAAGGTATCTTCAAGGAAGTAGCCTGTATTTGAGATAATATGCCGTCGCACACATCATATGAACAATTTTAACAGATTCCCTCTATAAATACTCGCAGCCAAACCGTGGCAACATTGTTATACGTCTCGCAATTCTTTTATTTGAATTTTACAAGCTAGCAGAGGGTATTTAAACGATTCAGCAGTTCTACACTACCTTAATTGCTACAAAAAAATAAAACATCTCAAACATTACACAGAAAATTCACAAATAACTTATACATACATACATGCGTTAATAAGAACAACAATAAGGTCCGTTCTTTAAATTGCTACAAATAGTGTATAGTGTCAGCTATGTATTTTATTATTAGGCTGGGTGGGTAACGCTTTTTGTTTCTTCAGAAATATGCAGTTATCATTTGTGTGTTAGTGTGCTTCCAGTGTGATCCTATGCATGTGTTAGAGAGGAGAGCAGCTTTTTGTTTCTCGTTACAATTTTGCTGAAACAGCACATTTTATTTGAAAACATGAACCACATATCATTCTGGGTTTTATATAACTTTATTATTAAGTAATTTGTAGGTTATGTCGCCTGTTATCTTTGTAAATTGCTAGACTACGTGAATATTAAATGGTCATTGTCTGTAGGTCGAGTATTCGGAAAAGTTGTATGAAAACTAATTTAATTAAATGTAAAAGCAACTGCGCAACGGACTTTTTTGTACTTTGTAACAAACCGAATGTATGTGTCACAAACTGAATGAAAATTAAAACGTGCTATTGTGCGTATTGTTTGTCTCGACCTTATGCTGTATAAATATTTAATTTCCTATTGCTGACAGCTACATCTGTCCAAATTAAGTCCAACACCCAAGCGTTTAGAAATTATTAATTTTACGAGATTTCTGCAATATACACATACTTAAACATAGCATACACATATTCCATTTTTATGTATCAGTATTCACTGTAGATGTGAATAAAATTTAAGAGCAATCTACCACATAAGCAATAGGAGGTTATTAGACATGTTGAGAGAGGACTTTTATTTATGCTGAAACGTCGAACGACTTCAATTAATCACATAAGATTTCGATGATAGTGAACAAGGTGAATCTCGAAAACAACAATGTTAACATCTGTCATTAACTGTAATTATATCTTATCGCTTGCGATGAACAACTTAAAGTCTCTGAATAGTTATGAAAGTCGCATAAAGTAGTTGTTTTCAGTTCAAGGTCAGTGTCTAGTGCACTGGCTGCGTCGTGCTGAAAAGCAGTCTTCGGATGTGTTTACCGTCCAGACGGTGCAAGAGCACAAACAAGGGCGTTTATTGTCTCTAAAGTTTCAGTCTAAAGATTGTCTCAATTTTAATCTGGTGACGGTTATATTTCTATGATGTTTTACTCATAACCACAGCACCTAAGTGTAAATATGTATATAATTCTCTTCGAGTTGTTAAATATCTGTACCCAAAATAAATGTAAAACATTGTATGAATGGCACATCAAATATATTAAAGACAAACAATAACACAATTATTCTTTGCTATTTTTATTCTAATTGTTATTATTAGTTTATCCTCCAATGTATTTATTCTTATGTATATATTTTTTAATGGATAAAATGAAATGACAGGATACAAAATCGTTTAAGTAATAATTCACAGATTTAATAGTTTTTTCGTAATATTTAATCATTTGTGGATTGATTTATATATGTTTAACTACTTATGTTTGACTATCTTTTATCATATTTAGAAGATCCATAAAAAAAGGAAAAAAATCAACTGACGTCAATAACAGACTTAAAATAGAGAACTAGTTGTCTTATAATTAAATAAAAATAAAAGGAAAATGTCAAGTTAGTGTCTCATTGTTTCAAAGATGCTTTATTCCCGTATTTAAATTTTTGCCGATACTTAAGAGACCTCAGAATGTTTCAGTCTGCATCAGGTAATCACTTATTTAGTAAACACGTCTTGGAAATAATTTCTTTCCATATTTGTTTCTAAAAATGTAAAAATACACGATAAATGCATGAGACCAGTTCATGCCATCATTAAAAAAAAATTATATATAAGATTCGTTTAAAATAAAATAAATAAATAAATTTCTAACCAAACAAGTAATTATTTATTATAATCAATATAATTGTTAGCAATATAAGTTGTTAGCTTGAGTTTCAGTGGATCTGTATTTAAACATTGACCTTACATGTTCTATCCAACTTGCTGCTCTTTGGTCTGTATTGCTTAATTCAACAGCAAATACATACTATAATATTGTATTATTTTTCACATTCTTGTAGCGCCACAATCATTATTTTTAACTCTGTGATTTGTTTGTATTATGGCCAAAGCGTCTACGAAAGGACTTACAGGCTAAGAGTTAGCTTGCTGAACACAAGGAGGCTGTATGTTGCTCTCTGCACTTCCTGACATTTGCACCAATCCACCACCAGAGGATATCAGCCCCCTTTCTCTTCAACCTTCTGCTCCGTTTGCACACTGCCATTATGTCTCTCTTGGCTTGTGCATAGACATACAATAAATAAAAGATATATTAAGTGTGTTTGTGTGTGTGTCCATATCTATATCTTATTTTTATTTTAAGCAAAAATAAAATCATCTTTAAGCTAATATAAGAACTTCAACGGCTATGATTTTATATAACTGAACTGATTTAGGTAACCCAATTTATCTGAACTGATCTTAGGCCCACACACACACACACACACACACACACACACACACACACACACACACGGTGTGTGTGTATTGATGTGGGTGTGGGAGATTGTGTCTATGTCTGCTTGTGTCTGCGTGTGAGTGGAGGCTTGCTGTCCAGAATAAAACCTACATTCCCTAAATCAGTTTCGGTGTGTGTGTGTGTGTGTGTGTGTGTGTGTGTGTGTGTGTGTGTGTGCGTGCGTGCGTGCGCGCGTGCGTGTGTGTGTGTGGGCCTAAGATCAGTTCAGAGATATGAAAGCAGCCATACCTTTTAACATAATTTTTGTGAAAAGCGTCATTTCCATGAGCAGACCGATGGCATACAGCAATGTTCTGTCTCACACCATGGCTCCTCGTCTTAGTGAAAAAGACGCAAAAATAACGATGTGAGAAATTACCGCCATTAGTTGAAGAATCACATAAGAAGAGAAAGTGCCGAAGTCGCTGAGAGGAAAGAACAACAATTTTAATATGTCCACAGTGCTTTGTATAGTCAAAAATGGCAAATACATAGGATATCTGTGCGTTTTCCTTTTTTATGTATTTATGGCATACCATTAACTTGAGTCGTCTAGACAGGGAAATAACACCTTGTTTGCCTGCAAACAAACCAGGGGCATTCGTACTATTTATTATTCACAAGTCTTTGTGATGTCAAGGTCAAATTTACTGCATAGTCAAGGTCAAGGGTAAAGACCACGTGACAAGAATTAGGCAGAGAACTTATATACACTTATATACATTTCCACTTTAATACAAGCAGCAAATCATTTGTGAAATCGATTGTGAGACGATTATACGCATGACGAGAAAATATTATAATTTTCCTTTGCACTGTCCGTGCCATAAATATAAGATGCTATATAGATTGAACAGCGACACTAGTTTGTGCGTAAACAAATAGAAATTAAAACCTGAACTATATTTAATATATTTAATATAATATGAATTAGTTTATTTGAAAAAATGCTTTAATCTTAGAAGTGTGAGCATTGCATAATATGCAAATACACATTAACATACTCAACACATACCTGATTGCGAGAAATTCCATCTTCGTTGTTGTCCAAAGATCTTTTATCTCACTGCAATATATTTTAGCTGTATCAACCCTATGGTAGAACGGTGACTAAACCTTTACATTTATTCAACCGCTATTATAATGTTATTAGACTAAAATTTCAACTGGAACAAATTATAAAACATTGAAGCAGTAAGCATCTAGCATGGGTTTCTTCATTCAACGTAGGAATGCTATCCATTTTCTACTATATGTTATCTTTTATTTCAGCTAATATATAATTGAAAGTTTCCGGAGACATTTTAGTACAAGTCTTTTCCACATGCTGAACGGTGGGATAATATTATATAAAAAATATTAAATATTTTAAATATAAAATGCCGTCATACACATTTTTCCAATTTAAACAGTGGAAGAGGATTAAGGATCTAGAAAGTGAACCTGGGCCCACCAGTATGATACTCGGTGTCATTGTAGAGTTTTGGGCAGAGTACCGTAATTCATATTTACCCAGCTAACAGGCAACAGTATTAGATCATCCCGCAGCTCAAGTTCCTGAAATGTGCTAAAACATCTGGCTGACCGTTTTAAAATATTATTAAAACATTGCGCATGAAATAACTCCCAGGTAAATAAAAAAATTAGTGTTAACACCCCTACTGCTAAAAATTTATACAAACCGTCTCAGAACACACCGAATCTTAACGGATTAAAACACCTTCAGCCAAAATGTATATAGCCTAGCTTTAACTCCCCAAAAGCATTTAAAAATACTTTTTTCAAATAGTTAGTAACTTTACATTTTAAAACTAAGCAATGTGAGCTATTAAAATTCAGAACGGTTTGCAGCTTTCTCATACATGGGTTACAAAAAAGGGTGAAAATGTATAATATATTTTAAGTAAAAGTTCAATTATGAGTTTTTATTATGGCAAATACGGTTGCTGTTTTATTAGTTAAACAAATAAGATGCTGTATATATGCAATGCATATTACAAGATAGGAACGCGAAAAATAATAGATTTCACTGTTGGTTTGAAATGTATCTGATGCTGTCCGCTGTCCACAAGTGAACAAGTGTTTTTAAAACAAGTAGTTGCACAGTAAGGATGTAGAAATATGTAAATTTTTATTGTATCAGAAATATTTAACCATAACGAAGAGTGTGCATTATTAAATAATTGATGGTGGAAAGTATTGTCATATTATGCAAATCATTATAGTTCAATAGTCAAAGATGTCAAATATTATTCTGCTGTGGGTGTGGGTCTGTAGTTTTAATTCTAAATAGCCGGCTGCTTGTGGTTTAAGACGAAATTATTTGTTTGTTTATATTTATTTCATAGTACACGACTTACCTGACAATTTGCACCCGCTTTATACCAATGTAGTTGTAACCCAAACATGTGCATTCTCATTATTTATTTAAGAAACTTGTCTCCATTCAGTACTATCAAATAAACAAAAACAAATTAATAATTCCATCGTAAACCACAAGCAGCCGGCTACCTAACCTTAAAATTACAGACCAATATTACACAAACAAAATAATATTGAACACCCTTGAATATTGAACACTAGGTATATAGTTCTAATTATACGTAGACGACGGCTTGTGGTTTAAGATGGAATTATCTGTTTACTTTTATTTATTTAATAGTTTTACAAAACAATGTGCACCAGCATTATTCCAATGTAGATTTAATCCAATCATTTGCGTTGTCATTATTTATTTAAAAAACTTTAGACTTAAACACCACAATACAGTTCACGTACTTCACAGGAAGAGGTACAGACTGACAGCGTGTGTGAAGAGTTCCAAATGCTTTACGATATTTTATCTATACATAAAACAAGAAAGATTGTGCATTAACGTGTAATACTAAATGTTGCATTCGCTTTCAATCATTCCAGTTGCAAGGCAGACATATACTTCACTGCTAGACAAAAAGGACACTAAGATGATCTTGACATATTCTATTTTACAGCTCTGTCATTTGCCAGAACATGAATTAAATAATAAAAACATTGCACTGTACAGTTAGCTTAAGCAGCCTGGTATACCATCGGCATTAAAAAGTAATGTATTCCACAGTGAAACATTTAGCTTTTGAAATCTCGAAGGCTTTTTGGAGATAAACCTGTGTGTTCTGCGACCACAGAAACAATGGTGTATGGTCTGTTTGAGACATCAAACATTCAGTGTTCACTGTTTTCTTTGCCTCTCCAGTTTGTTCTCATTCAAACATAATTTTAAAATAGGAATTTGGTATTAATACTTCATGCGAGTTAAATGTCATTGTGTGTTTCTGCTGATTTTTGCTCTGACTTTTACATATCAACAAACGCTCGTGTCCCCTGTTATCATTGCAACAAAGCACATGAACAAACTGTCTCTTGGAAACACAACATTTTTAAATATTATATATTTATATATGTACATTCATAGAAAAGAGCAAAAACGAAACGAGTATGTTCACAGTTTTTAGGGAATGGCCAATGTCCCTTAAAGCTTACATATAAGCGATTATTAAATCGTGTGCATCAAATTTTTATTAAAAAAGAAAACCAGACTAGGGTGATGTGACACGGCCTCAGGTTTTCTTCGTTCATGATTTCTGAGAAGAAGAAAATGAAGGTAATGAGATCAGCTGGAGAGCGAATCATGTGGCATCCTTTAAGCGTGCATATGATTGGTCGCCTTAGATTTGCTGATAAATTTCTTCTCTTTTACTCTGCGGTTCTGAAACCAAATAGTAACTTGACGCTCAGACAGATTGGTGGTGGCAGAGATGCGTCTTCTTTTGTCTTTAGTGATGAACTTGCTGGCTGCGTACTCTTTTTCCAGTTCCTTCAGTTGGATCTTGGTGTAGGGAACACGCTTTTTGCGTCCTCGCCGATAACTGCTAACCTCAGGTTGCAACGGCACAACATCTGAAATAAATATATTAAAACAAATTTATTCCAACGAAAACATTGGTAAAAGTTTTTTTTTACAGGTTCGTTGGTCAAGTACATAACAAAATAGTTATTCTTCCTTAGATTCGTGAAAATAATCCGCAAGGCATATCTTGTATGACAAAATTTAATCACTATATAGAATTTAATCACTGTCAAACGACATAGGGGTATCTGACAGTGCTTAATATTTTAACTAAATGTTAGCCCCTACGTCTTACACATTATATAACAATATGTAATACATTATGATAGCTCATCGTGAGAATGGTAGCCAAAAAACAACAAAACAAACAAACAAAAAACAGCCAATTTGGAATTTTGATCAACCTAGTGTTCTGGTAGGTTAATGCATCTAAACGCGAGTTTATCTATCTGTATCACTTCTTGTCATTAACAAAATACTCCTTGTTACCCGTTAGTAACTATCTTAAGGTGGCAAATTATAAACGCTTTCCATTTTCAGGACTGGATTTATTAACTCCATAGATATAACTCTGTACAATGATTGATTGTCACAAAATGTTAGGGATTTTTATATAGGAAAATAGATAATGAAGAGAAATTAATAAAAACAACATTCATATTGATAAAATGCATATCTCATTTTATGTATTGTGTGTTTGGTAAATGTTTCGTGTATGACTCAAGGCGCTTTAAAATTAAGTCCTACGCAAGTGCGCGTGCGCGTGTGAGGCGCGTGCGCGCATATGCTAGTCTGTGTGCCTTTCTTTTTCCCGTTTCCCTCGCTATTCGCTGTCCCGGTTATGACTAGCAGAACGTAACCTGTGGACTATTCATTTGCTTTTCGCTGCTGTGTTAAATTGAATAACAACTCGTATAGGCCTTTCAAACTACCCAACTGGCTGTGCGTTCCTTGTATAGTCCAATGAACGCATTGGTTGTTTACATATCAGTGACGAGCCAATGAATAACACTGGACCTCACTGCTAACTTTTTTTTAATCATGTTTTATCATGTCCAAAATGTTTCCCTTTCGTGCAAAAGTAAAATAAATACCAGGCACTGCACCCACATATCAAATAAAGCATGACACTCAAATGTGCAAATCTGCAAAGAGAGAACATATCGCGGATCACTGCGGGGATTTATAGACGGAGTACAATCAAAACTCGTCATATTATTATACAGGAAGAGCAAAGGTAGCTTATATTGTCATACCCTGGCCTAACTTGCTGGATTGCACACCCATTTGTGTCTATGTACACACACATAATATATGTGATATATATCAGTAATATATATCACATAATATCAGTAATATAAAAATATAAATTTTCACACACACACACATACACACACACACACACACACACAGTCTTATGTGTGTGTGTGTGTGTGTGTGTAAATTATTATTATATAAATAAGTGTAAATTATTATTATTATTATTATTATTATTATTATTATTATTATTATTATTAGTATTATTATTATTGTAATTACAAATCTGATTATAAATCAAAAAAGTTAAATTCCCATACCTGGGAAAGGAGACTTCCACAGATGAGTCGACTGTGTTTGCTCCTTTGAACAGTACACCTGTCCATCCCATCCGTTTGACAGAGCCCAGTGCTGATAGCCCTCCATTGGAATCAGCGCGTCGTGTCGTGGCTCGGGGTGTGTGCTAATGCTGGGGACCACCGACACATCGAGATAGCCAGGAACCGCCTGATATGAGCCTGCGAAGCTGGGGTAGAAAGCAAATTCCTTCGCTCTGCTGGAGAGCTCTTCTGTAGGCAGTGCCGTACTGGGCTCGGTGTATTTTTCTGCTGGATGGTACGAGCACGGCTTCTGCTGCAAGTTCACGTTGTGTGAATGAGACAACCTGCAGCCGTAGTACGGGTTTCCAAATGGATAACTATAGCCCAGAGAGGCGCTGGACGAAGTCTGGGGTGCGGGACACTGTCTTCCTGCGTCAGGTGAAGATATATCCGAGTACACGGTGCCCTGGTGAGTGGTGATGGTGCCCGAATGTCGCCCCAAAGCTGGGTGTGATATAAGATCCCTGCAGTGAGTGGCAGGACAATTCCCGCTCAGTCCCTCCATAGATTGATTTTTATTCTGACCACTTTCATTCGGGCTTTTTTCATAAACGTACATCAAGGTGTCCGCCCAGCGTGGATGCAAGACCAGCGAAGTCGTCATATCATGGGCTGCAGATGCTTTTTAAAAGTCGACTACTGGACGGAGATACCTCATTTCCAACTACATTTTACGCACGCGCATGCGCACGCTGAGGTCTGCGCGTCCGGTTCTTTAATGCGCAGGCACGTGACTCCGGTAACGACTCTGAAGAGATTGCCTGTGGTGGGCGGGTATAATAATCCCTTTAAACAGGCGCTGGCTCACGTTTCACTGGCTAGTCATGGGGTTCAAGTGGCCGCACATTGGCTGAGCAGTCCATGAAAACATTCCTTAAAGGGAAAGTAGCGATCTCGATTTAAGGAAGACCAAAACAGCTATTACATTTTGGCCGACAAGCCTGTTCAAAAGTAAGACCTGATTTTCGAATTAGATTTCCTGCGCAGCATGGAATCCAATTTGAATGTCTGTACCATATATATTCAGAGTACGATCAAGACCACAAATTTTTACGCAGTTAGATGAATTAATCAATAAATAATTTGTATTTTGCTAAAGTAAGATACTATTTTTCATATATCGTTTCAGATTTGAAATAGAGCAATAATGTAAATTAATGACCATAATGTAATTATAGTAGGATATTGACGCCTACTTTTGCCTATAGACGCTTTTGAACAAGATTATGCTTTGAGTTTCATGTAACTCTTCATATGCATATGCAGGCAATACATATTATATATCATGTTCTTATGAATCATTATTCACAAAATAATGCATAATTCATATGCCAATTTCTGTTACCAGAAAATCTGAAATCTGATGGACCTCAAAAATCTCTTTTTAAAGAAAAGTCTGTAATAATCAAAGAGACATTTAAAACAAGATACATTGTTCATTGTTACACGATAGAACCTCTCCCTCTCTTCTCTTCTGTGTGTGTGTGTGTGTGTGTGTGTGTTTGCGGGATTGATGAATATGAACGACTCTTTCAAATGGCAGCTGCACGGAAGTCCAAGGTCAAGGTAAAAACCGCAGACAAACAGGGTCAGTGTCTAGACAGACAAGAATGAGCTATACTTTAGTCTCTATTAAAACTTCTCACAGC